>JAIGNY010003412.1:137500-247500 GCA_020152595.1 Chiridota heheva | reverse complement strand
AAGTGTTCTATATTGGTTATGCTGTTCTAAACAAGTTGCTTTGTTCTTAACCAGTTGGATTTTTTCATGACCGTTTGCACTGTTCTATATCAGTTATGTTGTTCTAACTAAACAAGTTATTCTGCTCTTAACCAGTTGGACTGTTTTTTATACTTATTTGAACTGTTCTATATCAGTTACGCTGTTCTAAACTAGTTGTTCTGCTCTCAACCAGTTGGACTGTTTTAAATCGGCTTAGTTGTTCAAAATCATTCAGATTGTTCTCTACCCCACTCCCAACCCATCTTGTTTTAATTATCGTTTTCTTTTTTATGATATTTTTCAGGATTTGAGGTAAGTTGAGGTAGACTTTGATAGGGATGAAAGTACATCCGATTTTCATGAGGCAACTCATCAGGACTACTGAAGATGTCTTTTAACTCAGAAACGTGTGTCCGCGTTAACGAAAACAATGAAAGTTTCTAGCGGATCATGGTTACACTATTTGTGTCATCTTAATTGTTTTATTTTGGCAATTTGCTGAAAAAAGTGGGCTTTCCCGAAAAGAAGAGGATATATTTAACCTGAATTCCTGAAAAGTATGTGTGTGTGGCGGGGAGGGGGTCCATGGAGGGAGGGGGTGTTCCGTGGGGAAATCCGTGGGAGGGGGTTTCATGGGAGGTTCCGGAGGAAGGGGATCCGGGGTTCGGGGGTTCGAGTTACAGGAGGGGGTTCGGGGGGGAGGGGGAAGGGGGGTACAAGTCACTGGCCTCAAATGGTAAAGCAAACAACACTGATTTAATGCTAAACCATTGAAATTAAAATTTATAATTGAGGAACTAATCATATAACATCCGGGATTAATTCCAGTTGATGAACAAAAACTAATCGTGTTCACGTTTCAAAAGAATATTTGAATATAACCATCTTTAACTTGAAATTCCGGAATATTATTTTTGTCGAGCTGTCGTAGGTACAAGTTTGAACATTTTTGCAATGCCACAGTTCGCAAATTTTTGATGAATGAAAATGGTAAAATATTGATGTAAGTCTTTAAAACTATTGTATGTCAATATATTGATGGGAATATCATTGTTGTGAGAATATGGCTAACATGCAGCAATGCTTTACCGTCCCCCACCCCCGTTCCTCCCGAAAACACACCGTTTTGCTAACATTGAATTAAAAATAAAGACATTTCTTCACTATCATCAATACCAAAACCCAAATTGGTCTTCAGCAAAACAATTGAGTTAACGAGGTGCCACGAAAAACATTGTAGTTAAACTTTGAAGGGATGCATTTTCGTTACACATATTATATCTGGAGAATAGTTATAGATTGAATCATACTAAGAATCTTTCACAATTTGAAAATGACCATATGCCATATATCGAAATTATATCTAGGAGGGCTCAGTCTTCCCTCGAAAGTAGTGATAGCAGGTTCACAGAAGGTGGAGGGAGGGGGAGGGGGGGGGGGTTAACCCCAAACATTCTCGATGACAACTGGACAAATTGCACTGGTAAATCAAGTTTCTATCAAAAGTTGCTGCTATTCCCTTTAATTATTTGGAAATTGTATTAAATTTTGTGAGATTTTGGCCAAATTTCGGAAAAAGTTGGCCAATTTTCGGAAACTTTTACCAAAATACTTCATAATCTTACCACATTTTGTTCAATTTTACGTTAATTATTTCAAAATTTCACCTCCTAACCGGAAAGAAAGCATGTAATCGGAAAGGTGACATCTTCTCAGGGGGCAATTTGCCCACCCTGCTCGTCCCCTCCACCCCCCCCCCCCGATTGTAACTGTCCAACACCTCTGCAAGATTCTATGATTAATTGGTGATAACCCACTCTCAACACTATAATTATTCTCCCTGTTCATTAACATGTCGAAGAAAAATAATTATTATTAATACATGAAATATGTATAGTTGTATTAATTAATTCCTTTTACTTTTTGAAAGAATATGCAAGATACTTTTCTTCAACAAGTTCATTCGCAACGCTGTGAAGTGTTACGGATTTACCACGAGCAGCAAGTGGTTTCAACCAATCAGATTCTAGTATTCTTACCACATTATGAGGAACATATTTCAAGGTTTAAATCATTAAAACAGAAACCAACGGATAAAATGGATAATCACTGCCAATATACATGAACACATGATCATGCATGAGAAAATCTTTACAATACACATTGCTGTCCCTTCAATGGATCTTGCAGCAAAATGTAATGCTCAGATACCGTGGATCTAGAACCTAATCCTCGACGAATAATAATAATAATGATAATAATAATAATAATAATAATAATAATAATAATAATAATAATAATAATAATAATAATAATATAATAATAATAATAATAATAATAATAATAATAATAATAATAATAATAATAATAATAATAATAATAATAATAATAATAATAATAATAATAATAATAATAATAATAATAATAATAATAATAATAATAATAATAATAATAATAATAATAATAATAATAATAATAATAATAATAATAATAATAATAATAATAATAATAATAATAATAATAATAATAATAATAATAATAATAATAATAATAATAATAATAATAATAATAATAATAATAATAATAATAATAATAATAATAATAATAATAATAATAATAATAATAATAATAATAATAATAATAATAATAATAATAATAATAATAATAATAATAATAATAATAATAATAATAATAATAATAATAATAATAATAATAATAATAATAATAATAATAATAATAATAATAATAATAATAATAATAATAATAATAATAATAATAATAATAATAATAATAATAATAATAATAATAATAATAATAATAATAATAATAATAATAATAATAATAATAATAATAATAATAATAATAATAATAATAATAATAACAACAACAATAATAGTAATAATAATAATAATAACAACAACAACAACAACTTTTTTTTTTTCTTAAGGGGAAACATACCTTTACAATGGGCACGGCTGCGGGTCTGAACTCTATTAGGGGCCCACAATTTAACCACAAATTTATGCTTTTTTTTTGCACTCTTTATAATTTTCTGATATGGGGGTGCAGGTTGATTTTCAGCTTAACCCCTGGGTCCCACGATCCTCTCAGCAGCCCGGATACACATACGCAAGACGCGAGAGGGACGGAAAGGGGGATTAAAAGAGGATGGGGGAAAAGAGGGAGGGGACAACAAAAGGAATCGAATTATTTCACCCACAAAAGTACAAAACAAAAATAAAATTTAATGTGCAGGCTTAGATAAACACATTGCATAGAGATATGTAAAGATCTTGTTTGGACTTTAAAGTAGACACGGTATCAAGTTGATTACGTTTTTACGCATGATCATACCCAATGTATGCCTAAAATTGTATTAACTTCCGGGGTCTTCGCTTCCTGGGTCCCATGTAATTTGGGCTTCGCATTACGCGCTCGTCGTCAGCCCCGTATTTGCCATCTGGTTGAAGCAATGATTTTTAGGCATGATTTTCACCCCTATCACTAGCAAATCTTAGAGCTTTGAGCCCATCAGACTTCGCCCCTGCATCCCCTTCACTCTACCAACTCGCCGTTTAGTAAAAGCTGAACACATTAGGGTTCAGCAAAATTCATTGCACATTTTAGTGCCTTCATATATATATATATATATATATATATATATATATATATATATATATATATATATATATATATATATATATATATATATATATATATATATATATATATATATATATATATATATATATATATATATATATATATATATATATATATTTTTTATATATATTTTTATATATTTTTTTATATATATATATATATGTATATATTCATTTTTAGCAGACTATTATTGGACGTAAATTGTCACTGCTATAGGAGGCCCTGCGGCAGACCAAGGAGGAAGTGGTGGTTATGGTAGGGGGAAGGGCGCCATGGTCCCCAATATTTGTACTGGGCATGAACCATTTCGCCCCTACCCGCAATCTGCCAATAAGGACGGTCTAACTTGGAATTGATTTTGACGACAGTCAGATTTCATGGCATTTTCCAGGAAATTTGCTTCAGTCGTGCAAATTCCTTCATTTTGAGGAAAGTTTCATCAACTTTCTATTAATTTTCGGAAACTTTCCTTCACTTTTCGTAAAATGTCTTAATTTTTGAGAAATCGGTTTCATGTTTTGTGCAGTTTTCTCAATTTTCCTTCATTTGTCGGGAAATTTCCTTCATTTTTGTTAATTTTTCTTCAATTTTTCGTAAATATACCGAATTTTACCAATAATTTTAGGAACAACCCTCCCCTTTATAAATTGTTTTGGGACCGCCAAGAGACTCATACATTTGTGTGTTTTTGTTTTCCCTCCCCCCCCCCCCCTCCCTTCCCCTTCACTCTACTTTTCTATCCCATTGAATCCACTACACGTCATTCACAGAATTCCCGTTATAGGGTAAGTGGAGTACTAAATGAATTACTGCATATGGGAAGGGTGTGAGAGATGGGGCTTTGTCCATTTTAGACTTTCACTTTCCCGGCCGGTTGAATGCTTTTCTTCTCGATTGGCAGAATCGATTGGGAAAATATTAACATAAGAAAGGATAGGTAAAATTAAAGATGTTCAAAAAATAAATCATGTAAAAGTTGCCATTATTTCCCGAAACTTATTAATAAAACCTCCCGAAATAGACAACATTTTCCAAAAAATTTATGAAAATGTTGGAAATTTCCTGAAAATTAAGCAATTTTTTTTTTAAAAGCAGGAAATTTTCCGAATATTGAAGACGACTTTACGAAAAGTAGAAAAGATTTTCGTGAAATTGAGATTTTCCGAGTAGTAGAAACGTTTGATGAATTTGGTTTGTGTTAATTTATCAGTTGTTTCACTTGTAACCTCCTTAAATTTTGGTTGTTCTTCCCCCCTGACAGGTGACTCTTCATGTGTCTAACGACGAATTTAAATATTTTGGGGGACAGGTACCCGGCCCCCAGCGTTATGGGTCCTGCATTAAGGCCAGGGGTGTCGGAAGGAACTCGGGGCAAGGGGGAAGAAAATCAAGTGAGGGCACTTTTTGACAGTACTTTGAGGGGAACTTTTCATCGTCAAAAAGGTGCACTTTTGTCAGTTTTCGAAATGTGTGTGTGTGTGTGTGTGAGGGGGGGGGGGTATATAGTGCCCCGGCGCCGGTTCCTATATACACATGTGGCTATGTGGTTTGAGCTTATACGCAGGATTTTAAGGGGGAGGCAGTGGGGCACTTGCACCACCCCAACTGTATACTTTTGTATTGTAATTTTTGTATGTTAGCTTTATTTTTCCTCCCTTCTTCCACTTTTGACTTTTCCCCCAACTTTCGATAGAAAAATCTCACTTATGAGTTTGAGATTCGGGAGCCAGGACCAATGATGGCAATGCACATTTGGAGAATGAGGTAAAAGGCCTACTGTTGAAACTTAGGCTTTGAAAATTATTGGGGGCTAGCCACCTCCACCCCCCTCCCCTTCAACCACGGGTCTCGGTGCCAGGCCCCTGGTGAATGACATGCTTTTATTGTGTCAAATAAATACTAAATGTGTGTCATACATTTTCTATATACCATAGGATTTGTGATCGAGTGGATTCATATTTGTTTTCAATCATGAAGAATGACCTATAATTTCATAACTTTCAAAATGGCACCTCCTTCCCCCGTACGTCAGCAACTTTCGAAAATGCCCCCCCCCCCTTCTACGTTCCTTCCCCATTACTCTAGGTCAAGGGTGACAGTCGCCCCCGTTGCCCCTGGTTCCGACATCCCTGACTATGGCTGGAAGTACGGCCTACATGGATGTGGTGGCGCATCTTCTTTTGGTCATCCACTTGTTCACCCCCTCCCCATTTCAAACGTTGCTCCACGTTCCCTGATTTAAGGCCCCGAAAACAAGCTCTCACTTTTATACCTCATGTTCATTTTGTTATTTTTCTTTTCATTCGTGCTTTTCACTCATTTTCGTTGTTGTCTTCTTTCATTCTTTTGACAATAGGCCTGTATTAAAAGAAAGATTTATACTGCAAACTAGGGATATCTTCTCCAAATAAGAAGGGGCCCCTCAGTATGGAAAAATCAAATACATCATATCCTAGACTAGTGTCGGACTCTTCGATAAGAGGAGACCCTACGCAACGAATAACCCGAAATGCATTCGGTCTCATGGTCAGCACAGAACAGGACCCCGATAAAAAAGTACGAAGGCCCTACCCCAAAAAAACCCAGAACAATATTAATTTTCATTCTTTGTTTCTTTCTTTCTTCTCGATCTTTTGTTTTTGTTTGCAGGCCTCCTTGGGGTCAAAAGCACCTTGCTCCGCGAGATACTCACTGAGTAGTAGCATAGGCAGGGCGTAACTTAACGTGCCAGTATGGTGCCGTGACATATACGACATTGCTACTTGCAGCGCCCTCACTAAATATTTCTTAAATAGTGTACACGCTATGTCACGCTTAAACTATTCCCGAAATAAAATCTTTACGTACGTATATATATATAATTGTGCACACTGTATGTGTGGAATGTGGGTCAGTGATGAGTGACTTTTCGGTAGCCTTGAGTTTTTAGTTCGATTTTCCAACATGAGTCAGAACATCGATGATGTAAGGGCGCGAATCATTCATGAGGGGTGTGGGATGGTTATACAGTGACAAAGCTAACGGGCGGGAAGGGGAAATCGCCCTGTGGTGGCGACAGACACCACGAATTGGGGAGACATTAGGGCTTACAGGCTTACACGCTAATATTTTCGAAAACCTAATAATTTTAGTAAGGCAAATTTTCGACTTATTTTCCGAAGTTTTCCCTCAAAATTTCTCAAGTTTTTTGTAAAACAAAAACTATGCAACATTTTCCCAAAATATTTCGAAAGCTTACTAATTTTTCCTCTGAATTTATAGGCTAATTTTTCAAGATGTTCCCTAATATCTGAATATTAGGGCGGTGGCCTCCGCCCCTATTGCCTCCGTGGTTCCCACATCACTAAATCGGGATATATCTGACGTGGCGTGTTAACAGGGAGAGAGGACGGGGGAGAGGGGGGGCAGGAGAAAGTGCCCCCAGCGAAGCTTTCTGAAAGGGCGCTGAGTGCTCAAGAGGGTGCCAAAATCGTCTTGAAAATATGTATATTTTTTAGGCCCTGTGAAAATTTATGTGTTGATCAATAACTTCTTCTTATATACTATTTGCACGTAATATTCCATTTTTGTCGTCCAAAAGCGCATTAATTTTTCACAGAAAAATAACAAATTTCCGAGGACTTCCCGAAAACCCTTGGATCCCCACCGTTTCTTCGCGGCCTTCGCTCCTATATCATATCATGCCTAAAAGTTGAAATAATTTTGAGCAAGTACCAGTTCTCCCACCCCCTCCCTTAAGTTCGCAACAAAAAAATAAATAATAATATTGTGACGAATTGATTTTTTCTGGAAATCTTAAATTTCCGAAAAAATCTCCTTTCTGGAGATTCTTAAATTTTCAAGAAATTTCCTTCATTTTCCGGGAATTTTCTTCAAATTTAGGAATTTTCTTTTAATTTTCGAAAAATTTCCAGCGATTTCAGAAAATTTCCTTCATTTTCGAGAAAATTTGCTTCCATTTTTGTGAAATTTCCATCATTTTGGGGATATTTTCTTTAATATTTAAGACATTGTATTCAATTTTCGAAAAATTTTCTTCATTTTTGGAAAACTTCCTTTAATATCGGTAAATTTCGCTTCCATTCTCGTAAATTTCCTTTATTTTTGGGAATTTTTTTATATTTAAGAATTTTTCGTCAATTTTCGAAATTTCCTTCAATCTGCAGAAATTTTTTTAAATTTTTTAGAATTTTTGTTCAATTTTCGGAATTTTTTTCTTCAAAATCCGGCATTTTGGGGAATTTTATATCATTTTCGTGAAATTTCTTTGATTTTGGGGATATTTTTTGCAATATTTAGGAAGTTTTTCTTCAGTTTTAGGGAAATTTCCCTCATTCTCATTCTGCCGAAGTTTCCTCATTTTCAAGAAATTTTGGTCATTTTCGGAAGGTTTTCTTTGTCCCTAGATTTGAAATACTGATTTTATGCAATTTTCTAAACGGTGCCATCAAATGGTGCATGCCAATTTAGATCTATGTGCACGTTTTACTTAAGAGCATTTTTTAATATTGGGCAGGGGGCGCCAAAATGTCCTTACTCCCCAGTGAAATATGACCCACCACGCCACTGATCTCGACTCGGAATGATGCTGATTGGGCTAGGGTTGGATAACTGGGACGTATTATAAAGAATTCTCTCCAAAACACGTTTAAATTCAGAGCGGCTCCGACTGTTCGAGGGACATCAAGAATAAGAAAATTTCAAAAATCTGGCCACTACCACTGCGTCCATGAACCCAACTTAATTTAATTGTGCAATTACAGCAACAATTGGGTTTTTGCCCTCCTGCGCGGTAACTCTTCCTACACTCATGGCTGAAAATTAGAGGAGGTGTGGTGTGTCCCCCTCCCCCCTCCTTTATCATTAATTTTTGTATTATTTTTTTTTTCGGTCGGGCAATTCCAATTTTGACTATTTCGTCGGGCAAACAAATGGCCATTATTGGACAAAAAATGTGGGAAAATTGATATGGTTATACCATTTGGAAATTGCATAGGCCTATGTGATAGTTGTTTTCTTCGTGCGACCCCTCACCCCTCCCCCAGTTTGCCAGACACTGATCTTATAGTCGGGCAGAGATGTATAGAATGTCAGATGTACTTGCATAAGAGTGATATCAGTCATCAATTAGTTCGTGCCTGACTTAGAATCATATCATGCAGGCAAGATGGCTGAAAACATCATTGGGCACTAAATTGTCCCTCTTTCCCCATACTGCTGTACTGACGAATGGCTTATTTAGGTAAAACGAAAATTGGCGCTAAATCCGAATTATTATTTCCGCATACTGACGAATGTCTTTGAAGTTTCATGAAATAAGATTTTGCTTAAAATATCTTTATTTTAAGTCTGTAAGCTAGTAAGTACAATTGTCAAAAGATTATCATTTTCTCTTTCCAATGATATTAAGTTATATAATACGTTTATATGGTGCGAGCAGGTGCCTTTTTTGCACCATTTTCGTAGTGCTGGTGTCTTTTCTACTACACTACAAAAAACTTTAAGAAAGTAATAAAAATTTATTTCATCATTTTTGTACTGCTGGTCCCAAAAATGCGGTTTTAACTGTGTTAATTTTGTACTGCTGGTCCATTTTTACAATATTTTCGTTGAATACTCATACTGCGGGTATCAAAATTGTATAATTTCATACTGCAGTTACCAAACAATCTGTCATGCTGCGGGTATGTTTTTCGGTTGGTGGGCTGCACACCCTTACCACTTATAGTATGAAGTGCCCCCAAGACCCGGGTGTGAAATGTCGAATGCCGCGGGGTGGAATGTATTGTTTAAACCAGAGATAATCTCAATCATGCCCGAATCAACTCGGCGTGATACTGATTAGGCTTGGATTGGGCAACAGGGACGTATATATGGAAGATTTCCACCCACAAACAAATTTACTTAATTTTCCCTCTGCCAGTACCTGAATGGTAAACCCAAAATGCTAACGCTTTTAGTAGATTTTAACATTAAATTTAAAACATTCTTCTTCTCATCAATTACCGACATTTTGAATTTTTTGCTGCTTTTAGCCATAAACCCAACCAACGTTCAACCTTTGTCAATTTTCGGGGGTACACTGATTTCTCCTCTGCCTGTGCCCTATAGTTATCTAATTTCTAATTAGGGGAGGGGGTGGATGGGGTGGAGGTGAGGGGGATGGGTGGGAAGAAAGGGATAACTTGTATTTTTCACTTCAAATTGCATGCCCCCTCCCCCTTATCATTTCACTTGCCCTATAAAAAAAAATGTAAAGATGGCTACGGGCCCACACACAGCAATCCTGAATCTAGGGGCATGTTTAGCTTTTCATTTTTCAGAGGGCTTACTGAGAAACACATGTTTCACTCCCCCCCCCCCCCCTCCCCCTCTCCCCACCACCTCTCCCACCTCCCCCTTTCCCCTTCCCCTTCCTTCCCCGGAAATGTTTGATTTTTCCCGGCTGCTTTCTTTCTTCTATCTCCCCAGCTAGGAAGAAAATTGGTGAAATTATTTCCATAAAATTGAAGGAAAATGCGTAAAATTGTTGAAAATTTTAGCAACATTCTCTAAAAATTTCCCGAATTGACAGTCATTTCCTAGAAATTAAAGAAATTTCCTAGATATGGAAGACAATTTCGCACAGAAATTGAAGATTTTAGAAAAGTGAAAGAAATTTCGTTAAAATATAAGAAAATTTCCCGGAAATTATGAAGATTTTTTGAAACTTTAAAAGGATTACCCCAAAAATCAAAGAAAATTCCTGAAAATTCAAGAGTTCTTGAAAATTCAGGGATTTCTCGAAAATTCAAGGAGAATTCCCGAAAATTTATGAAGAATTCCTGAAAACCAAGAATCCCCGAAAATTCGAGGAGATTTTCCAATTGGAATCAACATTTTATGTAAATAGTGAACCAGTGCAATTTTCATATGGAAAATGTTCGAGTTCTTGCTCCATTGAGAAGCAACCCTGATATACTCCTTCCCAAAGCAAACATTGGCAATTGCCCATCGGACGAAAAGTATTTGAAAATCATTATGTGAGTGTGTGGGGCAGGGGGGAAGGCGGAGGAGTGGGAAAGGAGAAGGGAGAGAGAAAGGGGAGGGGTGTGGGGAGGGCAGATGGGTCATGGTCAGATAATTTTAAGACTTTCACCTCCTAGCTGAAGGTTTTTTGCAGTATGTTGTAGAATTTGTTCCAAACGCAAATGGTTTTGTCCAAAACTGAACTTACATTATTGAACAGAGAATTTTGTATCCCAAATTGAACATTTTGGGCTAAAATTAAAGATATTTGGTCCAAAATTGAGGATTTTTGGAGCAAACTGTAAAAGTTTTGGTTCAAAATGAACAATAATTCAGTCGATATGATTAAAGAAAGATATGCCATTATGGTTTATTTGATATTTCAGCAGTGGCGATACTCAAATAATGTTCCTTCAAGCCAAAATGCATGACGATGATACTACTTACGGAGGGGTGGTGGGGGGGGGGTTGCAATTGTTCTATACTTTGTGATTATAAACACATGTAGACAAGTCGAGAAACTTAGGGCAAGTGCGCATTTTCTTCGGGAAAATTGATCTTACGCTTTCTCAGCCTCTCGTGAGGTCGAAGTCTGGGTACACCCCTTCCCAAGCCCCTGCTCCGGTACTGCATGGACTATAAAGTGGTATCGCAAAGTAAACTAACCAGGCCCGTAGCCACGGGGGGAGGGTGAGGGGTGGCATTTTTCGGCAATGCCCCCTACAAATATTTGTGCTTCCCCCCTCAAAAACAACTAATGTAAACAAAAAATTGAAACGTGCATCATAATTTGTAGTAGCCCTATAATTTTGTTTAAATTACCCATACAGTTACTGAAAAACCTTACTTTACATAATATAATAACTGTCTTGAAATTTTCCTAAAAACATGTTACATTCCACCCCCTCCCCTCCCCTACCAAAAAAAAAAAAAAAAAAAAACTTTAAAATATCTTACTTTTTCTTTAGAATTGCCAAAGGGTTTCCTCAAAATATACGAAGGCTGACATTTGTACATCAAAATATCTGACTTTTTCTTCAAAATATCCAATTTTATTCTTCAAAATGTTAGAATTTTTGTCAAAATATCTAGACTAGTTTTTACTCAAAACTGAACATTTGAAGTTTTTCCCAAACTTCTCACTTTTTTTCTTAAATTGTCATTTTTTGTGGGAAGGGGGATAGCTTGTATGTGTGAAAGCTCTTTGCTTGTATTTTTTCACTTCAAATCGCACGCTCCTTTCTCTAAAAAAATGTAAAACTGGCTACGGGCCCGCACATATCAATCCTGACATCCAGGGGCGTGACTAGTTTTAATTTTTGAGGGGGATTACTGATAATGTATTTAAGCCGCCTCTCCCCACCCCCACCCCCTCCCCACCCCTTCCCCCACCCCCATTCCCTCCGAAATGATTTATTTTTTCCGGTTGCTTTCTTTCTCCCAGCTTGGAAGAAACGTTGTGAAATTATTACCATAAAATTGAAGGAAAATGCGAAAAATTGTTGAAAATTTTAGCAACATTTCCTAAAAATTTCTAGAATTGACAGTCATTTCCCATGTTTCCCGGAAAATAAAGAGATTTCCTTGAAATTAAAGAAAATTCCCCGCAGAACTCATTTAAGGTTTTCACGAGAATGAGACAATTTCCCGAAAAGTGAAAGAAATTTCGTGGAAATTTGAGAAAATTCCCGGAAATTTTCTGATAATTTTCTGAAAATTTAAGATTTCCCAAAAATTCAAAGACTGGCTGAAAATTTAAGGCAAATTCTTGAAAAGTTAAGGAGATTTCTCGAAAATTTAAGAAGAATTCACGAAAATTTAAGGACATTTCCCAATTAGCAGCAAGATTTGATGTAAATTAAAAGAATAGTTTAGTGGTCAAGCACGTACATCTTATACGAACTGACGAAAGAGGACTTCAGAAGAAACAAAATGGTGAAGAAAGCATTCAAAAATCTTATTCACTTAAAGAAGTTTAAAGTTTGGTATCATTCCTGTAGAAACGACGGAAATCAGACTAGTTGTGATGTCACAGCCTCAGATTCCTCAAATTCTTTGTCTTTTAAAGAAAGTTAATTTAATTTTTCACTATTTAGATTATTTTTCCTCAAACATGTCAAACTCTCTCCATGTGGTATATTATAAATACCCTCCCTAGGTTAAGTTTTACTACTTTTTTGACATATCCCATGGTTTTTAAGCGACAAAATTACAGGACAAATTATGATAGAATACATAAAGACTTTGAGGAATCTGAGGTTATGACCAGGGAAGTGCACTTCCCTGCTATGACATTACAAGTCTGATCAGGGAGTTCTGATTTCAGTCATTTCTACACAAAGGATACCAAACTTTAAACTTGAATATCTCCTTAATGGAATAAGATTTGTGAATGCTTCCTCCACCATTTTGTTTCTTTTAATGTCCTCTCTAATATAAGATGGACTTGCTTGACCACTGAACTAATCCTTTACCCAGGGCAATTTTCATATGGAAGAGTTCTTGCTCCCCTGAGAGGTAACAGCCTCCCCCCCCCCCCCTCTCCCACCCACCAATTGCCAAGGAAAACATTGGCAATTGCCCATCGGGCGAAAAGGTAAAGGCCTGTTTGAAAATGATTGTGTGTGTATGTGTGTGTTGGGGGGTTGGGGGAGGTGGGGCATGGCCCACACTTTCACCTCCTATCTGAAGTTTTTTGGCAGGCTAAGTTGTAAAATTTTGTCCAAACTAAAAGTTTTGGTCCAAAACTGAAGAGAAGAACTTTTACCAAAATATAAGATTTGGAGCCAAAATAAAAAATGCTTGGTCCAAAATTGAGGATTTTTGGAGCAAACTGTAAAAGTTTTGGTTAAAAGTTAACAATAATTCAGTCGATTTGATTAAAAAAAAGCCATTACTGGTTCATTGGATATTTCAGCAGTGGCATAAGAACGGGGCCAGGGGTTAAGTACCATTTTGAATAATGAAGGTCTAACGAATTGATTTAGAGTCAAATAACCTACGTCATCTTTTCTTCCGGAACACTTTTCAATTTTTGTGAAATTATCTTTATTAACATTATTGGGAAATTTCAATCAATTTTCGAGAACTTTCCTTCATTTTCGGGAAATTTTCTTTATGTTCGGGAAAAGTTCATAAATTTTGGTGAAATGCCCTAATTTTACGACCCCCACCCCTTCCCTCGTGACAAATATTTTTACCGTGATAAGAGACTCGTACATTTGTGTAAATTTTTTGGGACAGAAATCAAATCTGCTCCCCACACACACACACACCCCGACTCCCATGCCAAATATCTTCCTTTTGCCGTTGTTCAGTTCATTATATTTATGGCTTTTGCACACACACACACACAAAATGGAGAGCCTACAACATTTTTAGGGGGCTAAACTCCCAATAGCCACCCCTACCCTTCTTCTTAGACACGCCACTGCATAAATCTGTCACTGCAAGCTTGATAGGCCAAGGAAACCGCTTTGTCATTATTATAAATACCAAGGATTTGCAGTAGAAATTCAATGCAAATCCGCTACTTTACATTTTACAATCACTACAAGATAACATATGGAAGACATTTCTTATTCAGTATCGAAATACACACTCCAGGGTCAGGGATCTTGTTACTTTATCTCAAGTAACAGATCCCTGCACATTCAGGGCAATAGCATGCATGATGTATTATCACAACCAAGGATCAGTTACTTTAGCTGTTGTCACAAACAATATACACATACAGTACTTTTTGTGTCATTTTCTCAGGACAATACCAGGAACCATGGAGAGAGGAACTTAGCCCTTCCTCTCCATCAGCAATGATTCTGATGACAAATTTGCCGCGTAAATGTCAACGGCAGAATGTTCTGTCCAAAGCACTCTGCAGTGTGCATTACGTAATTGTTACCGCTTGTTGATGTCTCGTAAGATAAGACTAAACGCGAAAATGGATGGTTATAAGCGGCTTTTATTAATTAAATGATCTAGAAATTGCAACAGAAGCAGATAAGGTCGTTTAGTAAAGTGAAAAGGGAATACTTGCAAGAATGTTTGTTTTGTTTACCGTATGCAGTGAGCTATGCATTACGCTGACAGTGGCACTTGAAGTAGCAATAAATTGGATGTGTACACAGTGCATAAACAAAACAGGCGAAAATGGTAAGTTAAAACATTTTCTGAATGAATCTTGTAAAAAGGAATCATTTTCTGCTAAAACATATCATAATAGGCCTATACATAATATATCTTGGGATGATTTTTTTATATTTACTTGATATCACTTTATGTTGTTTATATTATACGTAGGCCTAGTTTGTAATTTTTTCTTCAAATGTTGCTTTGTCTATTTTAAAATGTTTATTGAAGTTCCTCTTAGTTCTGCTTCCACAATTAGCACTTCAATTTTGAAACATGATTGTTGTCGTTAATTTGACACCCTTTAATTATTGTGATATTTTGTTTTCCAATTGGAAGCAAATAAATCAGTTGAGTTACATGTATTTTTTGTAACTTTATTTCATTATGTATGCAATGTGTTGTATTTGGAACGGATCCATTATAAAATTGCTTTGAAATCTAGAAAGCATGTATTGCAAAACAATTATGATGTATTTTAAGTCAGTTTTAAACTACAGTTTTAGCCAATATGATGCATGTACTGTAGAAATGGGCAAACCACTTCGTACTCTTTGTTTGTTTTTTAAGATTAATCGGATGTTTAGAAACCAAGGTTCACCAACAGTCAAAATGAGGCAAATTTGCAATATTTTCCGGTAATTTTTCGAATTTGTGAAAAGAATCTGGCGGGGGGGAGGGGGGGGGGGCAACTGTCCCTTCCCTATACTCACACGTCACTGGAGGAACATACTAAAATCCACACATTATAAAATGCAATGCACAGGAATGTCAGACCGCACTTGGTTAATCCGGCCCTGCCTGTATTGTACTAAAAATATAGTTTTCTTTCCTTTCCAATGCTTCTATCTTGTAACTAGCTTTTGTGTTAAAATAATTTTGTTTTTCAAATAAAGCTCGTAATAATCTTTAGCCTTATGACTACATCGTTTTACCTCACACTGATTTCCAAATTTTCATTTCTCATTATCAATCCTAAAGTCAATACATCAATACAAAATGCATCAATACATACTCCCGTCCATAACCTTTATTGGAAGCATTGGTCACGCCTTTCTAACACCCACATGTAATGCAGTGATATGGGGTAGGGGGAGGATGCAGTGATATGGGGTAGGGGAGGACCCCCCTAGTTATGCAATCATTTACCATCGTTTGGCCGTAATTTCTTTCACTTTAACCCGTTTATGTATGCTGACATTGTGTGCTTGCTGTTGTTTACAGATCTGCGGCCTCGCTGTACACGCAACTATTATGTCAAAAAGTGTATTGTGCGATATGACTAATAGCTAGAGCCTAGAATCCCCCTTCCCCTCAAAAAAAATATTTAAAAAAATATATATTTCTTCAAAATTGCTTGATACATTAGGATATACGTGCATCACGGGTTGGTCTTAATTGTGGTTAGGGCCCCCAAATTTTGGGCTAGTGCCCCAAAATGGGACTGTGGCTCCTGACAAAAATCTAAAGCTGGCTACGCATCGGATTCCCTACTGTTCTTCAAAATTTTAGCACCATAATTGTTGTGGTATCTTAGTGGTACTTCTTGATTTAAACATTGTCCTGGATGACTCTTGGATACCCATTGGACTGATGAATAGAGTCACAGGTGTCAGAAGGAACTCGAAGCAAAGGGGTAGGGGGGGGGGACAAATGAAGGCACATTACTTTACAGTAATCTAAGGGCCCTTTTTATCTTAAAAAAGGCGCCCTTGATAAGTGGGACAAGTGTGTGACAGGTACCCCTTCAGGCCTCCGGTTCATACACCGTGGTTTGAGCATAGGCAGGATTTAGGGGTTAGCACCCCCCATCCCCACTCTTTATAAATGTATACTTTTGTATGGTAATATTTTGTATATTAATGATATTTCCCCCACTTTCGGTAGGCAAATCACGCATATGGGTTAGAGATTAGGGATCCAGGAATAATATTGGCAATTTCCCATCGGGCGAACTTTGGTCACTATTGAAAATTACTGCTCAGGAAATTATTGGGGGCCATGCCCTGCTCCAACCACGGCCCTCGGCCAGTATTGTGGGTCATGCCCTCTCCAACCACGGCCCTCGGCGTCGGGCCCCTGGTGAATGACATGCTTTAGTTGTGTCAAGTAAGTACTAAATGTATGTTTCAACTGCTGTATACTATGTAGGGTTTATGAGTGAGTGAATTTCTATTTGTTTTCAAGATACAAGAATGACGTAGAATAATTCCATATAACTTTTAAAAAGGCACATCCTGCCCGGTCCGCCCTTAACTTCAAAAAGGTAGCTCCTGCCCTTTCCCGCCAAACTTACTACATGACAAGGGGGAGAAGTGGTCCCTTTCCCCCGTGCTTCCGACATCCCTAGATATGTTTAGATAGTCTTTATGGTATTCTTGATAGAACTCTACCAAAAGTCAAAATGTAATCATCGTTTTCGTGTCAAATTTCCATACAATAAGTTATATTAAATTCTCGTTTCTTTCTTATACCCAAGGTCCGTAATGGCCAACAAGGAAGACGCACACGAGCTGGGACGGTCATGGAGGTTACTTTTTATCATGGTCAGATGGTGGGATGTTGGTCGCCGTGAATTTGGATGATGAATCTGCCCATCCAGATATTGAAAGAATGACCAAAGTTGATTAAGAAAAAGTCATCATTCACTGGATGAGAGGGTGCAACTTCTTGGTCAGGACAATATGGAGGCCTTATAACATAGGCAGTGGCAGAAATACTACAATCTGATTAGAGTTACACATTCGGACATTAAAGGGAACAAAAAATTACCCCCTGATGTGGGATTTTTCCCTTAATACCAAAAACAGATTTTTAGCAAGAAGACTGCAATTGAACTAAAGGCAAAATATAAAATATCACGTTAAGTTATTTCTTCATTAATTTCACTTCTTTCGTATTCAACAAGTTTTTTTGTTTGTAAATATCTTATACGTACATGCTCATATAATAGCAGTAAGACGTGGTACACATATGACATGGTCCATTCATGTGCCTTATAGTTGTGAGAGATACTGTTGTACCAGGGAGTTGGCATTATACATAATAACGATGGGCATTATCTTAATAATAGGAAATGCTTGTAACTTTATAGTTGCTTAGTCCGTTTTCTTTCTTATTCTGTATGATTATTTTGAAAACCAACAGAAACAAATATTTGAAAGTGAAGTGGGTGATTTGAATTTTTTTTCTGAAATAGATTCTTCTAATTACAAAATGTCGATTAAAGCATACACGGTGATTGGTATTATTTATTCCATTGACATCTTGCAGGGCTGTCCAGCTGGAACGATATCTGTTGCATCAATACAATTTGGTAGTTATGTGAGTGGGGGTTGATACAAAAATGTTAAAGTGCTGATATTTTTGTGCAAATATGTAAATTAGCTATGATTGTGTATTGAGAAAGATAAACCAGGATGAGGTTTTTCGAAATTACATCATATCAAAAGTTAATTTTGATTCATGTTCATGACTTTTCTTTAATCTTTAAACATAATGATGTATGTAATCGACTTTGGGTATGTTTGCATGCATTGGTTACTGTGAGTGTGTGCCAGTGTGTGTGCCGGTGTGTGTCTGTCAGTCATATCTTTAGAATGAAAAATCAGACTTTATGTAATATGTGGTACACATAAACTCATGGTTCGTAAATCTGCTCAATTCTATTTAGTGATGATGACATGCATATTACGATTTGTGCAGCTTATTTCAAAGGAGCTGTAGGCTAAGAAGTGATCAAGTTTTGTTTTCACTAAATCAGGCGAAATTTGCACAATCAGAAATATTCAATATTAAACCATCCAAATTGACACGATTTGTATTGGTACTCCTTTCACCTGGGATGTATTTATACAACCATCGTGGATCGAAATATGTCACCTGCCATTCAAATTTACAAAGCATATCTGATCACCGGGCGGGATGTACTGGTACATCCCTCACCTGGGATGTATTGATACATCCATTGTTAATCGAAATATTTCACTTGAAATCATCCAAATTTATAATTCATATCTGCTCACCAGACGGGATGTACCGGTACATCCCTTCACATGGGATGTATTAATTAATACATCCATTGTAAATCGAAATATTTCACTTGAAACCATCCAAATTGATAAAGAATATCTGCTGACCAGACGGGATGTACTGGTACATCCCTTCACACGGCATGTATTGCTACATTAATTGTAAATCGAAATATTTCACTTAAAACCTTCTAAATTGATAAAGAATATCTGCTGACCACACGGGATGTATCGGTACATCCCTTCACATGGGATGTATTGATACATCCATTGTAAATCGAAATATTTCACTTAAAACCATCCGAATTGATAAAGAATATCTGCTGACCAGACGGGATGTACCGGTACATCCCTCGTTAATCGGAATATTTCACTTGAAACCATCCACATTATTGACAAAACAATCTGCTCACCAGACGGGATGTACTGGTACATCCCTTCTCATCAGCTCATGGGATGTATTGATACATCCTTCTTTAATCGAAATATTTCACTTTAAACCATCCAAATTATTGGCAAAAAAATCTGTTTACCAGACGGGATGTACCGGTACATCCCTCGTTAATCGAAATATTTAACTTGAAACCATCCAAATTGACAAAGCAATTTGCTCACCAGACGGGGTGTACCGGTACATCCCTCGTTAATCGAAATATGTAACTTAAAACCATCCAAATTGACAAAGCAATTTGCTCACCAGACGGGATGTACTGGTACATCCCTTCATATGAGATGTATTGATACATCCATCGCTAATCGAAATATTTCACTTTAGAACCATCCAAATTGATAAAGAATATTTGCTGACCAGACGGGATGTACCGGTACATCCCTTCACCTGGGATATATCGATACATCCATTGCAGATCGAAATATTTCACTTTAAACCATGCAAAGTCACAAAGCATATCTGCCACCATACAGGGTGTACTGGTACATCCCTTCACATGCGATGTATTGATACATCAATGTTAAATCGAGGTATTTCACTTAAAATCATCCAAATTGATAAAGCATTCTGCTCACCAGACGGGATGTACCGGTACAGCCCTTCACATGGGATGTATCGATACATACATGGGATGTATCGATACATCCATCGCAAATCAAATTATCTCACTTGAAACACATCCAAATTTATAATTCATATCTGCTCACCAGACGGGATGTACCGGTACAGCCCTTCACATGGGATGTATTAATACATTCATGTAAATCGAAATATTTCACTTTAAACTATCCAAAGTCACAAAGCATATCTGCTGACCAGACGGGATGTACTGGTACATCCCTTCACATGGGATGTATTAATACATCAATTTTAAATCGAAAGATTTCTACTCCAAACCATCCAAATTGACTTCAAACCATCCAAATTTATCAAGCATTCTGCTCACCACCAGACATCAATTTTAAATCGGATGTACCGGTACATCCCTTCACGTGGGATGTATTGATACATCCATTTTAAATCGGATAAAACATATCTTCTCATCAGACGGGATGTATTGATACATCCATTGTAAATCAAAAATCGAAATTTCCCTTTATACCATCCAAAGTCACTAAGCTTATCTGCCACCAGACGGGGTGTACTGGTACAGCCCTTCACATGGGATGTATCGATACAACTATTGTAAATCGAAATATTTTACTTAAAAACATCTAAATTGATCATGTTTATCTGCTCACCAGACGGGATGTACCGGTACAGCCCTTCACATGGGATGTATCGATACATCCATTGCAAATCGAATTATCTCACTTGAAACACATCCAAATTCATAGCTGCTCACGAGACGGGATGTACCGGTACAGCCCTTTACATGGGATGTATTGATACATCCATTGCAAATCGAATTATCTCACTTAAAACACATCCAAATTGATAATTCATAGCTGCTCACCAGACGGGGTGTACCGGTACAGCCCTTCACATGGGATGTATTGATGCATCCATTGAATATCGAAAAATTTCACTTGAAAACATTTAAATTGATAAAGAATATCTGCTCGTCAGATGGGATGTACCGGTACATCCCTTCAAATCGAAATATTTCACTTGAAACCATCTAAATTCACAAAGCAATCTGCTGCAGACGGGATGTACTGGTACATCCCTTTACAATCGAATTATTTCACTTGAAAATCGTCAGACTGTCAGACGGGATGTACCGGTACATCCCTTCAAATCGAAATATTTCACTTGAAACCCTATGAATTTACAAAGCAATCTGCTGCAGACGGGATGTACTGGTACATCCCTTTACATGAGATAAATTGATACATGCATTTTAAATCGAAATATGACAAAGCATATTTGACAACAGACGGGATGTACCGGTACATCCCTTTGCCTAAAAGAGAAGAAAATGAGTTATCAACCAATAGCTTTGGGATCTAGCGCTCAGACACTGAGGAGATAAATAATAACAATTTCCAAGTTATGGACAAGATGGACGGATGTACTGGTACATCCCAGAATGAAGGTAGCTCCTAAAATATAATTTGAAGTCTATCATAAGAAAAAACAACAAAGTTCCCCATTATGTCCAAAAATAGAAATTAAACCAGTTATAATAATGAAACGTGCGGAATGACGTTATTGTACTGTTTAAATTATGTTTTATGGAAGAAACATACAATATTTTACATAAGAAGATTTTTTTACATTGCAAAATGTAAATTTAATTAACAAGGCGCACTTTTTGAAATTTGGTTAGGTAAATAATTTACTTGATCTTAAGTTTCGGAATTATCTATGTTAAAATTGAAGTTTGAGATATCTCCAAGACATTTTTTTAAATGACATTTTACTCATGTAAAAATGTGAATATTTTTAAAGATTAAAATGTGAACAGTGAAAAAAACGAGTTTGTTTTAGAGTCAATTTTGCTTTTGTTTCAATTTATGAAAAATTTCATAGGTACTTTCTTCACTTTATTCAAGATAAATGATAAATTTGTTTTTACCAAGGACAAATTTCCAATTTCATTATATTTCTAAAATAACTATCATTTTTCTCAGTTAAATAATGGAATTCTCGTTTTCCTAATTTTTGAAAATGTTTCCTAAAGCCTTATTATATATATATATATATATATATATATATATATATATATATATATATATATATATATATATATATATATATATATATATATATATATATATATATATATATATATATATATATATATATATATATATATATATATATATATATATATATATATATATATATATATATATATATATATATATATATATATATATATATATATATATATATATATATATATATATATATATATATATATATATATATATATATATATATATATATATATATATATATATATATATATATATATATATATATATATATATATATATATATATATATATATATATATATATATATATATATATATATATATATATATATATATATATATATATATATATATATATATATATATATATATATATATATATATATATATATATATATATATATATATATATATATATATATATATATATATATATATATATATATATATATATATATATATATATATATATATATATATATATATAAATATATATATATATATATATATATATATATATATATATATATATATATATATATATATATATATATATATATATATATATATATATATATATATATATATATATATATATATATATATATATATATATATATATATATATATATATATATATATATATATATATATATATATATATATATATATATATATATATATATATATATATATATATATATATATATATATATATATATATATATATATATATATATATATATATATATATATATATATATATATATATATATATATATATATATATATATATATATATATATATATATATATATATATATATATATATATATATATATATATATATATATATATATATATATATATATATATATATATATATATATATATATATATATATATATATATATATATATATATATATATATATATATATATATATATATATATATATATATATATATATATATATATATATATATATATATATATATATATATATATATATATATATATATATATATATATATATATATATATATATATATATATATATATATATATATATATATATATATATATATATATATATATATATATATATATATATATATATATATATATATATATATATATATATATATATATATATATATATATATATATATATATATATATATATATATATATATATATATATATATATATATATATATATATATATATATATATATATATATATATATATATATATATATATATATATATATATATATATATATATATATATATATATATATATATATATATATATATATATATATATATATATATATATATATATATATATATATATATATATATATATATATATATATATATATATATATATATATATATATATATATATATATATATATATATATATATATATATATATATATATATATATATATATATATATATATATATATATATATATATATATATATATATATATATATATATATATATATATATATATATATATATATATATATATATATATATATATATATATATATATATATATATATATATATATATATATATATATATATATATATATATATATATATATATATATATATATATATATATATATATATATATATAAATAAAAACGAGTATCTTTGGTCCAGAATTTGGCAATGCAAATTGGCAGAGCTAAAAACATATGTCAATACTGAAATACTTTAAACAAAAAAAATGGAGAGATAAGAACAGGAAGAATATCTAACTCCGAAAATGATGTAACTAATTTATATGAAGATGAATATATAACTATTGAATGGAATGTAACATATAAGCAACCAATATTCATGCAATCTACCTACTGTGGTGTAGCGGTTATCATACCTGTTTACAGACCACGAGGCCCTGGGTACAAGCCTGGGTTGGGTAGACACGCCAGTGTACCACAACTGGTTATCAAAGGCCGTGGACATTGACTTGGTTGTCGATGTTATGTCTGTCCGTACGTCGTACCTGTGTTCTCGTCCGGGTCGTATTAAGCGTTTCGTGATAGCATTGTTACTATCATAACCGAACACGCAGGCGACGATCCCTTCATTGTTATTGTGTGTTCACTTGTCGTCGTCGGCGTGCAGAAACTGTGTCTTGACTAACGGAGGAAGTATTACTACTTTTGGATTTCAAATTAAGGGAACTAATCGCGCGACAGTACGGGGGCTGGAAATTATGAATTAAATTCAGTGTTGTTTCTGTAGTGCTGATGGAACAAAATCTAGAGCATACAACTTCAATAATCCTACGTACTTTTAATGCGGTATTTGTGCTAAAAAAATGTAAACTTATTGGAGGCACAGAATATATTTGTTACAATATTAAAATATATTGACAAAAAAATATGGAAGAAAAACAAGATTTGAGGCAGATTGACCCTCCAAGTCGAACCTCTTCTGATTATTCAGATATTTATCTTCAATTGCCAGAAAATCTCGCTAAGGAAAACGCATACAGGTTGCATAAAATTGATAATACTCAAAAGGAGATTGAAAAGGAAAAGTTAAGGCGAGAGTCATTACATAAAAAGTATAAAAATTACTAATATTTTAGACTATACAGAATCTGCTACAGAAGTGGCAGCCATTGCTACCGGTTCAATTGGAATCGTCTTTTCATCAGGTGTTGTAACAGCACTCATATTTATCATTTTGGAAGGGTTTGTAGTTAGTTGTGGTTTTGGAGTAATGTTCCCTAAATGTTTTTTACGAAAATTAGTAAAGAAAGCTAAAAAGCATAATGAGATTAAAGTTCTAGCTACTTCTAAACTGAACACTATATCAAGTTATCTTTCAGAAGCCTTACAAGAATTCGAATTAATTTTGAGAGAAAACGTTTTCTGCACTGAAGGAAGAGATAAGGCATAACTTGGGCCCTACTAAGTTACTAAAAGCAGAAAAAGAGAAATTAATTGAAGCGGTTAGAAAAAATACAACTTAATTCTAAAAAAATTACAAGTTAAAATTACAAGCTGAGATTGTTATAGAAAACGAAAACGAAAATGAATCCCACCCTCCTCCACACATATATTAAACATATATTAACCGTTGGCTCGAAAAAAAGTATATAAAAAGTGTCATGTTTGTAAATAGTAAAGAAAATGGATCACAGAACAAAGAAAAGCAATTAAGAAGCATTTACTATAGCAGTACTGGAATGTGAAAAAGAGATGCCGCAATAAAGAAACTAGCTAAACAAGCAAGAGTTGCAGATAAAGTCGCCAAGGAATATTTATCAAAACAAGCTTTGTGGCAAATTTACAGGGCTCCTCCAAAATATATTTTACAGCCAACGAGTGTGAATAGTAACAGCGAAAAATCAATGACTTGCATGAAGCCTTTGTTTTGTTCGCCGTTTTCGAAATATTAGAAATAATAGACCAAAGAGCTAGCTTTTAGGCGGGAAACGGCCATTTTAAAAATTCAAAGAATTTTAAACACACCGATCTATTATTTTTACCACATGATCAAATTGGAAGAAAAACCTACAAATATGCACTTACAGTCGTCGATGTGGCGAGCAGGTACAACGAAGCTGAACCCCTTACTGATAAAACAGCAGTTCAAGTACTTAATGTTTTTGAAAAAATCTACAAAAGAAGTCTGTTGGCCTTTCCAAAAATAATCAAGGTTGACCCATGGAAAGAATTTATGGCTGGTGCGAACACTTTAATATAAAAAAAACCCACAGAAGGATGAAGTTGGGAATCATAGGGCGCAAGCGGTTGTAGAACAATTTAATAGAACTTTATCTGAATGGTTATTCTCTCATCAGTATGCTAAGAAAATGGCGAGCCATTCGACTCAAGGGAGCCGACAGGCGACTCAGGGAAGGTCAACAGAGTGGGTAAAAGGTTACCTGAAGTTGTAAAAGCATTAAACAACAAACAAACTACAATAATTGACTCTAAACCTAAAGATGTGATTAAAATGAAATCGGGGAACCAAATCTCATCGCTACTCTCTTAGAAAGGACGTAAAGTCGGTTATGAAGAAGAAATTATCCCAGTCACACCGGTAGTAAGATATTGATATTCTCCGGGGGAAGCTGGGTAAAAGCAAAGCAAGAAATAAATGAAATATTCAGAATATCTCTATTATTTAAATTGCAAAAAAGAAGCTCACGGAAACAAACTTTTGTTGATAATGATATCGCTTTAAAAGAATATTATATAATGACTGGTTATCAATTTGATTTTGCACCTCAACTTCAAACAAAGAATGAGCCAAAACTTAGTGATTTTTATACTGCAAGCAATGACCAAAAAATTTGAGAAATTATTTTCATTTCATTGTGTTTAGGTATTATTACATTTGTTACCCTGCGCCACTGAATAGTAGTGTAGTTAGTTTGTAGTCACAAATATAGCGTGTATTATCAAATGGGTTGAGAGAGACTTTATCAACTTCTACTTTCTGAAGATTATGATTACTTGATTTTATTTTGTTTTTGCTTGTGTGTGAATTTTTTGAATCAAAGATACAAGATGTGTACATTTCATTTCATTTCGATCTCTATCGACTACGCATTTCTTAACTCTTTTTGCTTTCTTGAAGATATACGTTCCATTCATCTTACTTCTGATGCACACATATTACTTAATAGGTCTGCCATTCATTTCATCTTTCATTTTACCGAGTACCATTTTGTTTTCATTTGAATAAAGAAATGTTCTGGGAATAATCACTTGTATCATATATATTATCACAATAAATATCTCCTGTGTAAACATTCATGATAAAAGAATCTGTGTCGGTGTATAATAGTTGACAACTGCGCGGTTGACTGATTGGGTTAGAGAACATTTTCTTGTATATATCATAATAGAAGCAATACATATATTATTTAGAGAGATCAAGTTGGTTTGTTCATAAAGAGCTTGTAATTGTACATCTTGATTCCGCAAAGATTTTCTTTTAATATTTTGATACCAGCAAAGGTGGGTTTATTGAAAAGCTTGGAAGCTCTTTTCTTACCAGCTTCTGTTTTTGTTTCAACGATTCGTATATCTTTCCTATTACGAATGTTTTCCATTTTTTTTACCAAACACGGAATTACACATATCCTTGTAGAAGCCTTTTTTCAAATTTGTTTTTTGCTTGTGTTCTACTTGCAATATTACTTTCGATATATGATTTCATCCATGCAACTTGCTTAAATTGTAATATTGTATGTATTTGAGTGACTTTAAAACCTAATTACAATGTATCTATATAAATTTTGTTCATGGTTAATGTATTTTTCACGTTTTATTAGATGTGGAACTAATTTCTTTACGTTAGTACCGGAAATGTTATTTTTATCTATGTTTGTTCTTCTGATAATCTGATAACCATTCTTCTTTAACTTTTATTTTTTTTGGAGCTGGGGATAATCATTGAGCTTTCCGCTTTTGAGAACCTCCTTCGAAAGTTCCATGTCCACATCAAATATGCACCCAGTGAAAAAAATTACAACTACCTCGTTTATAACATTTATCTAAAAACTCTTTTTTTGTTGTCATCATTTGATAGTTCTGCCCACCTAAAATTGCCAACAGGTAATTTGCTGGTCATAACAGTTGAGTATAGACTGTTCACAGCATAGTATTGTACATAGTTTGGCATTCCTTTCCGTTTGCTTACTTTTTTATCTCAATACTTGTTCTTTGCCTCACAATAGAGAGAAGCACATACTGTACTGATACCATTTCGAATTGCTAGCTTAATGAAATGATACATATCTATTTGATCTTCTGTGAACAATTCAAGTTCTACTTTCGATGTTTTGAGTAATGAGTCCCATGATAAAGTTGGAGCTGTAATGTAATGAACAGGGTCAAATTTATAATCTTTTATTGACTGTGTCCTGAAATTTTCAAACACATCTGCTAGAAGATAAACGTCTGTTTTTAGGTATAGATTGTGATAATTTTTCATAGTTACACATTTAAATGTTTCCCATACTTTTTCGCTTGTTTATAGCCATCTGGTGTACATTCTTTATTTTTCAAACCGTCATCAAATTCTTTGATTGGAGGTAGGTGGTGTTCGTTTAATTTTTCAAAAGAATCCATATATTCATAAGGGTATACGTCTTTGCGGTACAATAAATTCAATTTTCCAAATTCAGCCATTGTTGGTAAGTGATTAAGAAAATGGGACTTCTCCTTACCTTTACCATTCTCTTAAAGATTTTTCACAAGTTGGTTCAAAGAAGACGACATAAACTAGAGATTGTCTGTGTATTCCAGTGCACCATTTGGAGATTTAATATTAGAACCCAGATATGTTTCGTAGTTGTGAGGAATGCCCTTTGCTTTTTTTTTATTTTGTATAGAAGAAATGATAATGTGAGAATTATAACCTTTTACATTGTGAAAAAATACTGGTATATATCAATAATCTTTCCCTATGCGAAGATTTTCTATTACATCTATCATGTGCTGCACCGCGGAACTTGCCAGTAAAGTGATTATGATCTCTCACTTTACTGTGGAAGCTGTCTTGTTCTAATTTACCTCCAAATAATCTTTATTTACATATCCAACAAGTTTTTGCTTTGTTGAATATTCTTTCTTCTTCTGGAGTCATTACTAATTCTTTTTCATTTGCTATTATGTGACTTCTTAATTTCTTATGAGTTGCCGATAATGATTGTAAAAACTTTGATACAAGATTTTTCGATTCCCTTGATACATATTTACAGAAATATTAGTAACCCTTTCTATCTTCGGAATATCCCTTAGTATCCCTTAAATTTTAATTTTGTGTTCATGTTTTTTTTCTTTCTATTAGAGACTCTAACTTTATTAATTTCTACCGGATAAAGATGTGCAAGAATTGACCAAAGAAAACATTTATTATTTTTATTTTAAATAATCAATGCACATTTTGTACTATATATATAAATTTTGGCGTTGAAATACATCTCAACCGAAAACTAAAGTGAAAGCTACTGCACGGTGTTTGGGGTTCACGCTTAACACGTCCCTCAGCTTTCGGTTGAGCATTTTTTCGATTGAAAGCTAAATTTCAAAGCTACAGTACCCATCTTTTTTCATCTCTGCGCACAGTAAATGTCAGCTTCGATCGCATATCAAGAATGGGAACCGTGCATTGAGTCGCCAGTCGGCTCCGACTCAAGGGGTCTTGAAAAATGCATGATTAGGGAACTGGCTTTAGCGGTCGGCATACAAACCAGAGTGTTTAAATTCCTCCACAGAACTACAATCCAGTTTTGAAAGATTTCAGAGAACAAAAATATGGGCTTGTCTATTCTATTGTAAAGACAGAGGTTCATTTCAAATCTGCTTGCGAAAAAATGATGTAATCTATTATGCGAACTCTCAAGACAAAGTTGCCGGTGTACTGAGAACAACAAAATATTCAAAATCAATTTTAAAAACAGATCAACCAACCAATTATTGTATCATTTATACTTGTCAGGGAAATGTGGCTTAAAGCAATGTTTAGTAAGAAAAAGAAACTTCTCTCTGTTTTTAGCCATTTATTGGGGTAGAAGTAGTATAGTAAGTTGATAATTTTGAGCTCCTGAATAATACAACTACTGGTAAAATTTAAGAGAGATGTATTAAACGGAAGATTGACTCTAATGCTAATTAGGGCTGATCTTCGGTTTAAATGTCCCTTAAATCTTAACAGTAAATTTTAGTTACATTAATCAGGATTCAGCACAATTAACCTACTATACTGCTACCCATCTCTTTTTAACGTTTTGACAAGATCGAGATTAGATCATAATATCGAAACTCTAATGTATATGACTTAATTGTATTGGTCACTTTTTAAACAAACGTTGAATCTTTAAACTGCTATTTTGGAGAGGAAAACAAATAACAATCTACATTTATCATCAGTTTGCTTCTTCAAATAATTACTGCACCTCAAAATAAAGCCACATGTGAAAAATTGCGCGATTTTTCCTTCAAATGTATACCGCAGTATTAAAGCTAGAATAAGGCCAACTTGGCTAAATTTTGTTATTTCAGATATTTTCTGTTCTCCATTTTAAGTACGTATAATAATTTTGCAGTGGCATGGGAAGAACGTGGTAAGACTACCAAAGTTTACCAATTTGCAGGATCCTTAGTTTTTGATACTCACTATTTTGAGGACACCCAATGCAAGCGAAATTACAATGAATATATTAAGAAGAAAAATTATTGCAGGTTTTATCTGGCTGTCACATCTTCTTTTTTTCTTCACAGAAAACAGCTTCATATATAAACTACGAAATCGCTTCAAACTTGTATCCAGTACTGCTATATCAGGAAAAGAAGTAAAGGCAATTCTGAATACCAGTCAAGGAGAAACCAACAGTCTTGTTTATACCCAATGTGCGGACACCTCGGAATGTTTTGATGAGAATTCTGCAGAAGGATCACTTTTGCTGGATTTTTAATGAATTCTGTTAACTTCAAGAAAGTAGCTCCCACTGAGATGTTACACGACGTTTTAGGGATTTTGAAATCACCTGAATGTTCTGACACCATGGAAGACGGTAGAGTATTATCCAAACATTGGGCCGAAATAATTGTTTTTCAAAAAAAGTAAGAGACGTTTTTAAATGTCTGAGTAAAAATTCAAAAGTTAATATCTGTGATGTGAGATTCTATGTATGCATGAGGAACGTAAGTTCTACTGAAAGCAAGATATGCAAATGAAGTTTAAGCGTTTTTAAATCTATAGCATCATTATTCAAATTGTATGTAAATACATGGTGTATTACTGGGAGGACTTGGTATTTTCCTTTGTATATTATCCTTTTCCTTTATATATCATTTGCATTTTACACTCCACCAAAAATGAGGTCAAAATAATTGGTATGTTTGATGAGCAATAAACAAACTCTAGTAATCGTATATATTGCTGTGGTAAGTCTAGTAATCATAGATATCGCTGTGGTAAGTCTAGTAATTGTAGATATTGCTGTGGTAAGTCTAGTAATCGTAGATATTGCTGTGGTAAGTGCTTGCTGTTTTTCTTCTATTCGACATTCAACTTGGTAATTGTTCTTTGCATCCAGTGTCTTTAATTAAGAATCTGGATGTACTTTTGGATAAAAATTTAACAATGCACCAGCACGTGCAATCAGTGATCAAGACATGCTATTTTCATATACGTTCTATTAGTAAGATAAGAAATTGTATAACTGATGATGCTTGCCGTATTTTAGTTCATACTTTTATAACTTCTAGATTAGATTATTGTAATTCTCTTTTGTATGGTGTAAATATTACCACATTACAGAAACTCCAACGGGTTCAAAATTGTGCAGCCCGTTTAATTACTAGAACTCCCCGGCATGACCACATTACACCCATTCTTAGACAACTCCACTGGCTCCCTGTATCTTACAGACCTACTTTCAAAATACTGTTCTTTGCTTATAAATCTCTAAATGGTCTCGCCCCTGCCTACCTGGCTGATGAACTTACCCTTTATAATCCACCTCGTAATCTTAGATCACAAAATAGATATTTACTTGTTGTTCCCAAAACCAACACTGCCCGTTACTCAGATAAAATTTTTAGTCATTCTGCTGCTACTCTCTGGAACAATTTGCCCGTTTTTATAAAATGTGCCCCTGATGTCAAAACTTTCAAGAAATTCCTCAAAACTCACTTGTTTGTGGCTGCTTTTGACTCATAGCTATTTTCAGTACTTTTGATTGTTTTTTACTTGTAAGTTCTACTTTTTGTACATTACTAGTTTTATACCTTTCTACCTCGCTTTTTACTGCTTTTATTGTTTGTATATACCTTTTTATACTGTTTAGGCCCTTGTATCGGTTATTAAGGTTTTTATACTGTTTAGGCCCTTGTATCGTTTTACTGTATTTAAGCTTTTATTGTGTCTTTCATGTTTTGTCTTTTGTAAAGCGCCAAGAGCCTTTTTTGGATTTGGCGCTGTAGAAGTTGTGAATAATAATAATAATAATACTTAAGTCGTTTCATACGTTAGTGAGATTGCAAAATGTAGACTTAAACCCAGAAAACACAAAACGTTCTTATAACATTTTGTGTTACAATGTTTTAATAATATCATTTTGTGGTGTCACAAAAACATTTTATAACATTTTTCATATAATGCTATGCAACAAATCTTTTTTATATCATTTTAATGTTTTTGTAAACTAATAATATTATAAAAACATTTTTATGACACTACAAATGATATTATAAAAACATTTTTACAATTTTGAACAAATGTTTTCATAATGTTTTTAAAAACATTATTGTGTTTGCAAGGGCCTAAACAGTATAAAAAGGTATAAATCTGCATACATACGTCGTGTTCTTAAAATGAACACTATTTCAAAGTATTTAAATAGATAATAAACTAATATACCATGATCAATAATTTACGCTTACCAGGTCAACTTTTTTTTAGTTAGATTTCAAAGGAATTTCAATTCTGAATACCATAGTTTCATAAGTCATGCTTTATGGTTTTTGGTAGAATCTGATTAATTTGGTGTAAGCTCTGACAATTATTCGTGTGTCTTAATGGTTTGCTTTCACTCAAATGAAATATTCAATGAAGGTGTAAACAAAGTGATATTATTTCACAATATCTATTTATTCTTCACGTTGAGATTTTAGGAATTTTGATCCGGAACAATGCAAGTTTAAAAGGTATGACACTAGATAAGTTAAGTCTGTGCGCAGATGATACGTGTTTAATACTCGATGGCACACTTAATTCGCCCTCTGCTGCAGCTTTGACTAATTGTTTGCAAACTTCTCTGACTTATAAATCATTTTTGATAATAGTTTACTGATTTGGATCGGTGGCATGAAGAAATCAAAGTTACAATTTGTATATTTGTACCCTTTAAGAGAGATTTTGTCCACACTTATTAACAGCTTCTAGAAAGACGTAATAGATTCTTGGAGGGTTTTTGGTAGACAGTTCCAGAGTATGCTTATTCATTGCAACATTTATAACACACGAGAATAATGAAGTCACGCAGCCATATTGTTTAGATGTTGCGATAAAATGTCATAGCTTTTTATTTATGTACTTGAAATATTAAAAATCATTGTGTTGAAAAATATTTAAATTTTCAAAATGGCTGCTTTGCGCAAAAAGGTTAGTTCTATTGTCTACTATTTCTAATATTTCAAAAACGTTGTGGTAAACATATCAAATGGGAGTGAAAGGTTTTAGCCATGACAGTAATGAAGATATTTTCATGAGTTTTAAGTTTCCCCAAGCAAAGATGTTTTCCCAGACGTATTTCAAATTTGAATTTTACCAACATTTCATAAGTCAATTAGGATAGCAAAAGATTATGGGAATTATCACAAAATGGCGGCTTCCATGTAGAAAAATGTTCCCATTTATAGGGACATTTATGTTCCCATTAATTGGCATGCTGCCGGACTGATAGAAGAATTATCATTGTGATAGAAACAATGATTTGTCTCAACCAATCTGGGGTAACCCGCACTTTCTTGTTGACAAGAGCATTGTTCGCTATAAAGATTGGATTGCGAAAGGTTCTCTATTCAAAATGACCATTGAATGCGGACGGTACTTTTATGTCTTACACTGATTTTACCGAGACTTACAATGTACGCTCAAACTTTTTTCAGTTTATGTCTATTAAGGCTAAAATTTTCAAAATGATTTGAATGAACAAATCACCCATGCCTATTACACCGTACCAGTTCTCCCTTTGAAAACAAAATCGCAAAGGTTGTAAATTGTTTTGGAGAGTTTTTGATAATGAACAAAGTAATTTGTTTATTGCTCGTGATCGGAAAAAGATATTGATTATATTTTAACCGATGGAGATTGGAGAAGCATTAACATAGTTCCATTCAAAATTACCATTACCAAGATTTTAAACTTACGACGTTTCAATATAAGATCAATAATACAATTTTAACAACAAAGATCGGGTTTATAGATAATTGGTGCTGTACTTTTTGCAGTCATTATAGCGACCCTATTACTCATTTCCTTTGTAGTTGTTATGTTGTCTGTGATTTTCATATTCAGCCGATTGCAAATTTGCAAAATGTCATGATAGTTAAGGTTACTACACTAAACTTCTTAACTTCTGTTTATTTCATCTTTGAGATGATTTAAATCTAGGCATAAACACATTTCTGTCATATGTTTGGTATCATTTATAAATATATATACATATATATATATATATATATATATATATATATATATATATATATATATATATATATATATATATATATATATATATATATATATATATATATATATATATATATATATATATATATATATATATATATATATATATATATATATATATATATATATATATATATATATATATATATATATATATATATATATATATATATATATATATATATATATATATATATATATATATATATATATATATATATATATATATATATATATATATATATATATATATATATATATATATATATATAAGTATTTATATATATACATATATATATATATATATATATATATATATATATATATATATATATATATATATATATATATATATATATATATATATATATATATTATATATATATATATATATATATATATATATATATATATATATATATATATATATATATATATATATATATATAAATATATATATACAAATATATATATATATATAAACATATTATTTATATATATATATATATATATGTATATATATATTATTCATCTATCTATCTGTCTATCTATCTATCTGTCTATCAATCTTGGGAATGCTTCTCATTATTCAATGAGATACTTTTTCTTATCACAATTTTGAAAGGTGAAGGGACTGTTCCTTTCAAAATGACACTATCATTTATCTCTTGGATTTGAAAGAAAGGATGTTATTACACATAACAATTATAAAGACACAATAACCAATACTGTTTCATTTTCTTTCATTGTATTACTCACTCATGCTACACAAAACACTTTATTTTAAACGAATAATTTTTTTCTTGAATTAAATTATTTCCAAAGCGGGTTGACGATTGTTGGAAATCTAAAAATGCGTAAATTTATGCTCTAGAACTGAAAAAGATTTAATCCTTCACAGACGTTTCCAAATAGAGGTTAATCTATCATGATATACATGTATATTTTAATACTATAAAAGAAGGTAAATTTGCGCCATGGAAATATCAAACTCTGAAATAGGGTTAATTTCCTTCACAACAGGGTCCAAATCAAACTTAATATATTCTGCTCTATGATAATCTTGTAAATTTTTGCTCTGGAAGAGCGTAAATTTGCGCCATACAAAATATTCAACTGTCAAGACCTGAAAGTGCGTAAAATTGCGCCCTAGAACATAACAAGGAGCAATCCTTCACCGAATGTTTTAAATAAAACCTAACGTATCCTGCTTTATAGATGTAAATATTGCACCCTGGAAAAAACATAAATTTGCGCCATGCTGAATTCCAAATCTGAAAGAGTGTAAATCTACGCCCTACTGTAGAAGTACAGTAACAAGATTCAATCATTCACAGGTTCCAAATAAAAATTTGATCTATTTTACTGTGTGACAGTTAATAAAAGCGTAAATATACGACGAGAAAAAAAAATCAACTCTAAAGACCTGAAAGTGCGTAAACTCGCGCCCTAGAAAATACCAAGAAGCAATCCTTAACAGAACATTCCAAATCCAACTCGTGTATCCTTCTCTATACATGTAAATATTGCACTCTGAAAAAGCGTAATTTTGCGACATAAAATATTCAAAATCTAAAAAAGCGTAAATTTACGCCCTACTGTAGAAGTACAGTACCAATATTCAATCATCTACGGGTTCCAATTAAATACTTGATCTATCTTACTGTATGACAATTAATAAAAACGTAAATTCACGCGGAGAAAAATTTCAAGTTCAACTCTGAAGACCTGAAAGTGCGTAAATTTGCGACCTAGAAAATACCAAGAAGCAATCTTTCACAGAATGTTTTAAATCAAACTTAATATATATTGCTCTATACATGTAAATATTGCACCCTGAAAAAGCGTAAATTTGCGCCATGAAGAAATCAAAATCTAAAAGAGCGTAAATTTACGCCCTACTATAGAAGTACAGTACCAAGATTTAATCCTTCCCGAAGGTTTCAAATCAAATTTGATCTACCATTCTCAGTACATATAAATGTTCAACTCTGAAAAAGCATAAATTTACGCCCAAAAATTATTCAAGTCTCAAGACCTCAAAGTGCGTAAATTTGCGCCCTAGAACATACCAAGGAGCAATCCAGCAGAGAAAAAAAACAGTTAAAACTTCAAATGGTTTTAAGTGGTCACAAGTTAAAAACAATTCAAGTGGTATTTGGTTACAGATTTTAACTGTTGTGAAGTGTTTTTAGCAGGTGTAAACTGTTTTCAATAGGTGTCAAGTGGCCTCAAAAGGTATTGTCTCTGGTTTTGACAGGTCGGAACTGTTTTCAACTGGTCGTAGCTATTTTCAACAGGTCTGAATTGCTTTCAACAGGTATCAAATGGTCTTAACAGGTTTTTTAACAGGTCTGAACAGTTTTCAACAGGTGTCAAATGGTCTTAACAGGTATTGTCTCTGGTTTTAACAGGTCTGGACTGTTTTCAACTGGTCTGAAATGTTTTCAACTGGTCTGAACTGTTTTTAACAGGTTTGAACTGCTTTTAACAGGTGTCAAATGGTCTTAACAGGTTTTTCAACAGGTCAGAACTGTTTCCAAAAGGTGTCAAATGGTTGTAACAGGTTTCTCAACAGGTCTAAACTGTTTTCAACAGGTGTCAAATGGTCTTAACGGGTTTTGTCTCTGGTTTTAACAGGAAGCCTCTATTCTTAACAGAAACAACTGTTTCTGGCAGGTGAGATCTGCATTTGAAAACTTATTTCAAGTAAGGAATTCTACAAAGATCATTGATCCATTATTGCATTTTCTTTACTAACTCTGAATCAAACATTACATTGTTTAGAGAAAAAGCAAAAGCAAATTAAATGAATACACTCAATTGTTTTTTTTTCTTTATTCACAAGCTACAGAACTAATAGAATGAACTAAGATATAACATGCAAATATTGATTGAAAATATTCTTTGGGAATGGCAAGATTATTTTTAACCTGTAAAATGTCCATAGCCATTTTTGTTATTACTAAAAACAATATAATGAATAAACTACACTTAGGACAATAGAAGTTTTGAACACATACAAAAATAAAGAGCACACCTCCTGAAAAAAAAAATTAAAAAATTAATACTTTCGATCCAATAATAATTACCTTATACTAACTTATATAACTACATATGCAATACACTGCTACCTTATTACAAAGCAAGTTGATAAAAAGAAAGTTTTTACATATACATCCAACTCAGAATTAAAAAATATGCACATTTAGACATGGCAAGTTTTCTTATCCTTTGTCAGAAATGTTTTAAACTATTCAGTTTTCATTTTCTGCTCCTAAACTATGAATTAAAAGATGTGCACACTTGGGCATAGCATATTTTCTTATTCTTTACCGAAAATGTTTTGAAATCTTTATTTTCTTCTCCTTCTTTTTCTATTATTGCTCCTTTCCCTTTCCTGATCTTTTTTATTTTTTTCTACTCCATCTTTCTTCTTACGTCGCTGAATGTTCTAGATTCACAATTGAATTTGGAAGCTTGCTGTCCACCATTTCCTTTGGGTAAGTCTCCTTGAGACATTCCAAAAAGTAATCTTGTAAAAATAGAGAAAAAAGAGCTGCAGTGAAATTCCCAGGAGTGTAGCTATATAGATTTCTACTTGTTTTGAGTGTCACACGCAAAATAAGCGAAGAATATAAACAAAATAATTTAAGTCTTCGAATTAATAAAATGTACTATGTTATCACTGTCAGTCAAAATATATTGGATGGGCGCTAATTAGAGCAGGGGAGCTTAAAACGTTTGAATACGGTATATCCAGTTTATATTGCGCAAGCGTATAGGAGTACATCACTCCACCTGGAAAGGATACCAGGCTGTCACAGCTTAGCTCCCCAGCATCGATGGTACTTGTTTACAGCTGAGTGGACTGGACCAAACATAGTAAATTGTCTTGCTTAAGAACAGAAGTTCCAGTGAGTCCTGGCTGTGAATTGAATCAGTATGCTAGCTAATGCGCATGACACAATTCAACCAAATTGGAGGTTTTTCCGATGCAGCCTAACAATAATGACCCCTGTGGTTGCCATTGCAAGTGTGGCCTATACAAAACTCAAAATCAACATCAAGCCGAAACAAATTCTTGCTTTAAATTTTACTTCGATGTTTGCAAGTTTTCCTAATTTCATTACTATTTCAAGAGTTGCATTTCTTTGTCATTTTTTGGAAGTCCAAAAAGTGCAAAAGAAATATAACTACTGTATTCTAACCCTGATGTCCTATGACGTAGCTCTACACTTTTAGAAAGCTGGAGTCCCAATAGTGCAAGTATAAGCTGATTATAAAAGTACCTTCCATCCTCTGAAAGCACCGCCGACACTATCATCAGTGGAAGTTGCTGATGATTCTGGAAGGCTTCTTTCCTCCATCATTTTGAAAGTAGATGATGATGCACTGTTTTCAGACTTCTTCTTTGGCAGTTTGGTGGAGTATCACCCTGAGAATACAGCATAGATTTCTTATCTGAAAGACATGAATACAATATTGCTTCCAGAGCAAATTATTTTGAGAATCTATTAACTTTTTTCATACAAAATTTAGAAATACTTAACTGGTAAAGTTTAATATCTAATTATCTTTACTCCTTATTGAAATTTGTTAATTTGTTGGGAGTGGCAGAATCTTTCAAATATATGCGACAAGATTTGTAAAAAAACTGGATGTATATGTGCAGTATGAGAATACAAAAATTACCATCCCAACCAAAGAACCATTGTAGATTTTCCTGGTGTATGAATGAGATTATGCAAAGATAACCATCACAAGCATAATTTTATCCCAAAAGTCCACAGAGCCACACCAGAGGATATCGATGGGAATTTGGTAAATTCATTCCAAAAGTTCACGAAGCCAAAACAGGGAAAGTCTGTTCGAAAATAGTCTTCACGATAAATTCATTCATACTTAATTTAACAGTTGCGGGGTATTCTGCAATTAGGCCTAAAACTACAATCTCCCCCTCCCCTCAAAAATCCCAAATCAAGACCACGGAGGCCCAATACCAAAACACGGACTCCCCCCCCCCCTCCCCTCCCCTCCCTTCCCTTTTGCCTTTCGCCCTCCAAATCTCAATCCTATTTACCACTGACCCACACGTGCACATATTTTCTGGAACTTTCCAATCTGATAATTTACTGGACAGACTGTATATTGGCCTAGGCTCTTAATCATATGCAATAACATGGTAGGCAAACATGATTTGGAACAAAATAAATTGAATCAGATAAGGAATTTTAAGTGGAATATCTTCACATATACTGTTCATAAATCAGCTGAAAATGTGTAATCTTGAAAATAACTTTTGAATTTACATCATAAAACTCACCATGGTTGTATAGATGTTTACATGCTCTGAGTTTTGTATAAGCTTTGTAATCCGTTTTGAACAAGAGTTGGCAGTTGCAAGTAGTGGTACAATACTAACACCATGATTGTAAAGGGTGTGATGAAACTAAAACGTCATAATTCTCAAGTTTTCTTTAGGTTTTGGATAGACAGGGGCCTATTAAGTTGCAGGTATCAAACGTGGAGGTAAATAGATTTGCATTCAATTTTAATTTTATTAATATTTTCGTAATTATACCCCACAAAGATGAAGCAAGAATTGAAACAAATTTCCCAGAAATGAAGCAAATTTGCAAAAATGAAGGAATTTTGTTCAAAAATTGCTGAAAAGTTTCAAAAAATGAAGACAATTTCACAAAAATTTAAGAAAATTTAATTAGATTTAATACAAATTTCCCAAAAAAGAAGAAAAAATCCTGAAAATGAAGGACATTTTACGAAAATTGATGCAAATTTTCAGGTGTATGATATATTTTTCCACTGGAAATCAGCATTTCTATTTCGTAAAAAATTTTCAGTAAAGACAAACTGGTTTTAACAGGGACTTGTAAAAGTCCTTGTTGGAAACAATAAATGCCTGTTGATTCCAGTTAAGCATAACTGGTTTTAACAGGGATTTTCAATAGTCCCTGTAAAAAAAAAAAAAAATATGTTGATTCCAGTTAAACCTATCTGGTTTTAACAGGTGATGTGTACATTACCAGTTAAAAACAGTTATGATTTGTTAAAAACAGTTGAGACCAGATAAACACAGTGTTTATTTAAACTGTTTCTTTTTTTTTTTTTTGGAAATCCTTTACAGAATGTTCCAAATTAAACATAATGTATCCTGCTCTATACATGTAAATATTGCACCCTGAAAAAGCGTAAATTTGCGCCATGAAAAATTCAAAATCTGAAAGAGCGTAAATTTACGCACTACTGTAGAAGTACAGTACCATGTTTCAATCCTTCACAGGTTCTAAATAAAACCTTGATCTATCTTACTGTATGACACTTAATAAAAACGTAAATTTACGCCGAGAAAAAATTCAACTCTGGAGACCTGAAAGTGCATAAATTTGCGACCTAGAAAATACCAAGAAGCAATCCTTCACAGAATGTTCCAAATCAAGCTTAATGTATCCTGCTCTATACATGTAAATATTGCACTCTGAAAAAGCGTAAATTTGCGCCATGAAAAATTCAAAATCTGAATGAGCGTAAATTTATGCCCTATTGTAAAAAGTACAGTACCAAGATTTAATCATTCACGGGTTCCAAATAAAACCTTGATCTATCTTACTACATGATTGTTAATAAAAACGTAAATTTACGCCGAGAAAGTACTGTACCAAGATACAATTTTTCACAGTTTGTACTTCATATATCCTACTCTATGATAAACTGTAGATAATAAGAATCTTGAGAGAGCGTAAATTTAAGCCGTGAAAGTAATACATTCTGGAGACATGAAAGTGCGTAAATTTGCGCCCTAGAAAATACCAAGATGCAATCCTTCACAGATGGTTCCAAAGCAAGCTTAATTTATCCTGCTCTATACATGTACATGTTGCACTTTGAAAAACCATAAATTTGCCCCATGAAATATCAAAATCAGAAAGTGCGTAAATTTACGCACTAGAAAGTACTGTACCAAGATTAAATCATTCACAGGTTCCAAATGCTGTTAAAACTATATCCATCCTTCTTTAAGATAAACTTTACATAATAAGACTCTGAAATCTGGAAAGACTGTTAATTTGCACCCAAGAAAATACCAAAGGGCAATCTTTTATAGAAGGATTCTAAATCAAACATAACATATCCTGCTCTATAAATGTAAATGTTGCTCTCTAAAACAGCGTAAATTTGCAACATGTAAAAATCAAAAAGCAAATAAATTTACTCTCTAGAAAGTACTGTACCAAGATTCAATCATTCACTGTTCCAAATAGAACTATCTATCCTACTCTATGATAAATTTTAGATAATAAGACTCCGAATTATGAAAAGAGCATAAATTTACGCCATGAAAATAATCAACTCTGAAGACCTGAAGGAGCGTAAATATATGCTTATAAAGTACCAATATTCAAACCTTCCCAGAAGATTCCAAATCAAACTTCAATCTACCCTGCTCTATGATACACAAGTAAATGTTTAACTGAAAAAGCATCATTTTGCCCCATCTTAAAGTATAACACTGAAAGAGTAAATTTGCGTTATGTAAATAAATCTGACAAGAGTAAATTTACGACCTAAAATTACAAAGATTATATCCTTTACAAAATTTTCCAAATCACGTTGTTGAAGTCTATCATATTGTGTCCTGCTGTTGTTTGAAGAAATTATGTAATACTGTACTATAGTTCATAAGATAGTGTAAATATTGTTATTTCAATCAAATTACATCAAGCTGTACATGTCATGTAAGTCGTCTTTTCAGGCTTGTTACATTAGTCCTTTTGAAAAAAAAAAAAAAATAAATTAAGTAAGATGTCAAAACAGTTTTTTTTTCGTTTTGTTCATCTTTTCCATCTATCATACGTCCAGCACTAAACTAGGTATTTTACATTTAAAATTGATTCATTTGTATACTTGAAGTTTGGATTTTCCAAGTGAAAATATCACCTTCACCTCTTCTATTGTCATTATTTCACTTATTTTCTCACCTTTACCAATTAGAAAAGGCAACACTCTACACTAAACTTCAAGATAAAATTCAATTTTGGTGCTGGTGGCATTATAAACTTGTACTGCTCTCAGTGCTCTGCCAAGAATGTTTTTCGTACATAAGTAAATTTTTCCCTTTGTATCACGTAGTGAGCTTTGAAGGGCCTATCTTGTTTCTTTTTCTTGAGTGTTCCAGTGTAAATCTGTACAAATCATAAAAAGTTTATTAAAATTATTTGATTATCATGAAACATGCTACTCACCTGAAATTTGATGTGAAATGATGACATAAAAAATTTTAAACGTATAATTCTTGCAAGTCTACCATGCTAAATTGCTTAAAATTTCTAAATACAGTAGGTATATGGTTTATGGAAATCCAGAGAGTGCAAAGGGAGTGTCAGTGAGGTCTTAATTAGTCTTAGTATAACTCAAGGAGGACAGAAGGTGCCAGGAGAAGAAAGTGAAACCGAAATGGAATTTTTTCCATTTAGTTTGATTGAAATTATTTTCTTTCCCAGACATATTTATCATACTTTAAAAGAGTTTAAAGTTTTAGTCAGCCCATAATTGTTCTGATTAAAGATTATACACATCATCTTTCCATAATTTTCAGGTACTTTCTAATGACGGAAGATAATGTATATGTTATAAACATTTTGAGCAATGCATTTTGTGTTCTTCTTTTAAACTTTGCCACACCCAGGTTAACATTTTTGAAAGAAACAAGATCTAAAAGCAAGTTAAGCAACTTCACTCAAAATTTAGTTTTCTTAAACAGCAATAAATTGCAGCTTTTCAAATATATTTTAGGTACAAGACAATATTGATCCTGCATTTCTCCATAAATTGTATACACATGACATCTTCTGAATAAGTAACACATTTTAATTGAGAATAAGGAATATTAGGCACTTATTTTAATTTTAAACAAATGAAATGTTTTTTTATGATTGACTTACATTTCAAGCGATGTTGTTTAACTGTAACACAATGTAATGGCTTGTATGTCATGCAGCTCTATAGGCCTGTATAGTGAATACAGTCTGTCACAGTATTATTCCATTAATTTCCGATATTAGACCAATTGATGAACTTTAAGTTATAAGGAAATCATAGTATACATGAAAGAAAATTCTATATATGCACTATACAATTCTCAATGACCAACTTTTTGATATTTTACCCTGAACATGAGATGCTCAAGGTACATGTACTGTATATATTTCAAGATAATATTTCATGATTTCTTGTTTTACTTTTACTGTACAATATGTACATGTAAGCAACAATGTTGATATTATTATAAGCTCATGAAGAGAACTTACAGTAAGAATAAAATGTGAACACTTGACCAATGATCAACTGCCATTTTGCACAGAAGAAATTAAATTCCCATCACTATAAAAACTAACCTCAGCAAAGCTTCTCCTTATCCATAAATTGCTGAACGTTTTGAAGTACTGTATACCTTCCAGGGTTGCACTGGGGTCTTACCACTTCATGACATCATATGAGAAGAATGCTTTTAACTTCTTTACATTGTCATCAAGACGTTTTAAATGATTTTCTTCAGATGTAGTATCACCTTGACTGGTACATTTTCAGGTACAGTACAGTACCTGTATAAGATTTCAAGTTTCCATTGAGCAATTTCTTTAAAATACTGATTGATGTAGAGTCAGATCCAGGAAGGTATCTGCTGACCACAACTTGTAATTCATATGAATATGCCTATTTTCAATTGATGAACCTGAAATTTGATATTGATATGAAGAAAAAAAATGTTTGGTATGTTTCTTGAGTGCTGCTTAACATAATGATTACAAATCAAAATTATACTGTACAATTAGTAACTACACATCAATTTCTGATACATTTGCATATTTAAGAATACAATTTCACAGATATCCACGAAACTGATTTTTGCTTTGTTCCATTATGCAAATTTCACATAAATAAAATGTGTCTGAAATGAAATGATCATGTTATCTATATTCATTTCATTGTAAACTTTTTGTTAAAATATTTATCTACATCTATACAAGTTTTTTGGGTCATTACAAGACAGATGTGCTCATACTTTTTTAGACCCTTCCAAGTTCCTCATCTCATGGTAAGTCATATACAATTACGATATGTCACTTGGGAATACACTATTTTAATTTTACATGTGGTTAATATTTCAATTCATAATTTGTATAGTTTATACTTTTGATATCAAATAAAGAATATTAATTTGTTTGAAAACTTTATAAGCCTAAATAGTTAAAGGGTCATTCTATGCCAATTCAACAAGTCAAGAAAATTGATTTTGACACCCACCGTCTCAGATTTCGTTTAAAATTGGTGTATACAATACATGTAATGTTACATTATCAGTCTTGAATTTTCTACAATATATAACTAAACTATACTGCATAGACATCAAAAGTAATTTAAAATGAGTTTTCATTGAGATTGGAGGCAATGCGTAACACATTACTGTACCGTAGCTTTGAAAAAAGTTAACAGATTTCCAATTCCCATTTACTTTTCACATGAAGGTTTAATTTTGACCAAAAGTCATTGCATTATTCCCTCTACTGTAGAAAGAACCCTTACTGTACTGGGACATATACCATGTACTGCAGTACTCTACTCCAATCTCAAATGCTGAGCACCAATCTAAAGGGCAGCAAGCAAGTCCTGTTTTTTAAGTCGTTGGTACTGTATGACAGTGACTCTTCTGGGGACTGAACCCCGACCGACAGTGACTCTACTGGGGATTGAACCCCGACCGACAATGACTCTACTGGGGATTGAACCCCGATTGACAGTGACTCTACTGGGATTGAACCCCGACCGACAGTGACTCTACTGGGATTGAACTCCGACCGACAGTGACTCTACTGGGGATTGAACCCCGACCGACAGTGACTCTACTGGGGATTGAACCCCGACCGACAGTGACTCTACTGGGGATTGAGCCCCGACCGACAATGACTCTACAGGGGATTGAGCCCCGACCGACAATGACTCTACTGGGGAGTGAGCCCCGACCGACAGTGACTCTACTGGGGATTGAATCCCAACCTCTCGGCTAGAGAGCGGAAGTTAACCAGTCGGTTTAATACTTTACCATTACAGGTGGATGTGGCTGCCTGCTTTTAAAGAAGATCTCAGATTAGGCTATCTATTATTATAAAGCTCTTTTTTAAACGGTAGGTAATATGGACAACATAAATTCCTCTTTGGAGTTATTATATCACCCAATGAAAAGTACACAAAATTTGTTCAAATTTGGTATAAGCCATTGTTATCACCAAAAAGGAACAAATTTCCATTGAAGCCAAATCGCCGCGCGCCATCGGATCAAAAGTTACGGACCGTCAAATATTGCTGAAAATCGTAAAAATGGGCTGGGCCCACAAGATTTAGAGACCAATAACTCGAAAAGTGAAGGCCAAGAAATTAAGATTCTATGGTCATATTCCAAGTACTGCAGGCAACATAAATGATTGATCGTTTGACCTTCAATTTCAAATACCTAAAACCAAATCCACCTCTTATGGAGCTCACCCGAAATAACAAATCCATAGGCATGGGGCACTATTGTTACGGTCAATATGAGAAAACACAATTTTTTGTGATTTTGACAAAAATTGCATAACTCTCCTAAAACTTCCCAGAAATCCAACAGTTGTCCAATTTGTCATACTGTATTTTCAGCAAGAGAACAAAATAATAATCCCGCACACTGGAATTGCTGGAACAAGGTATTTTTGGAGAGATAATTAGGCCTTAACGTTACGCTATGATAGTACCTACTGCGTAATAGGTACAGTACTTTCATAACATTACGTTTTTTCCTCCTTTTCGGCCATTCCGGAGTGTGGAATATTTTTTCCCCTGCAATATTATAACAAATTGGATAATAATTACATTTCTGGGAGTTTCCAATTGAGGTATGTGCAATTTATGTCGAAATCAAGAAAAATTGGGTTTTCTTCTATTGACTGAAACGATAGTGCGCTTTTGGATATTTATTTCGGGTGAGCCCCATAAAAGGTGGGTCTGGATTTAGTTACTGTCAAAACTTACTCCCAGACTGAAAAATGTAGTTCATATCTAGCGGGAAAGATCTTCCACACTACTTTTGGAAGTAAGGTAAAAAAATAAGGCAATCTGGTACGCATTTCAATCTGTGGCGCACAAATTCAGATCTTTGGTACACAAATGAAAACTCTGGCGCACTATAAATAATTTTTGTACCAATTTTGAAAAACACGTAAGTATCTAACATTAGGCCAAAAATATCACAATTATCATAGCCATTTTTCCAGATTCCTTGCAAGTGCTGATCCCTGGTGCAAATTTCACACATTTCTGGTGCACCTGGGGAATGATGGATAAACCAACTTATGCGCTCACTTTGCAAACTCTGCAGTCTGGACCTAGTCAACTTCGCTGTACTTGTGTTACAAGCTTCACGTTTCTCTTATCGGCCTCACCTAGTGGGCGAATGTAAAAACTCACTAAGATCAAAATTGAGCCCAATAGGAATACATGTAGATAAACAAGTTTGAATATACATGTAGTTAAACTAACGTTATAGTCACAACTCATGTACAGTACACGTTTCTCGGACACTCTGACATGCTGTAAATCAGAAACGACAGCAATCAGTGAACGTCAGCATACAAGAAAAAATGGATTAGTGGGGAAGTAAAAGGATTGGAATGGGGGTACTGTATATAAAGAATAACTAGGTCTGGTTCAATTAGACGGAGAAATCTTCGTTTACTTCTCTGTGCAAAGTGAACAATGATCTCAAAAGTTTTTTTTTAGTTACTCTGACTTTCCTGTATACAGTAACCAGTAATTTGAGTTACCATAAATTTAAGGCAAATTTTTTTGAGCATTGACTTTTGCTTCAGCATGCATTTTTTTTTTCAATGGCCGATTTCCTATACCTAATATCAGCAAACTTTGTAAGTGAAGCTGATAAAGGTAGTGTAGTCTAAGTTATTCATTAAATTATATCAATTCCAAGCTTTTTAAGCCAACTGATCTTTTATATTTCTTTTCTTGTTGGCTGACCCTCACTGATTGCTGTTGTTTTACTCAAATTACTGTTTTAGGGCCTGTTTATTAATGTCAATTAATTACTTAATCACTTAGTATTTATTTGTTATGTTACACAAGAAAATAAAATTTGTCTATGTGTAAAGACAGGTTTAATTGGCTTTAGTAGACACGATCGCTAATACATAACGTCTTCTACAGTACAGTGGTCACAAAAGATCATAGAAATTAACACCGATGCCATCACTTTTTGCCAAATGTACAGGTAACCACACAAACATAAAGCTGAACTACTTTTTTCAACTTATGTTTAGTAGATATCCTGAATTCCTTGTAACAAAGGGTACAAATTGTCAATGTTTTGGAAGAATTTCAGCGTCTTGTGCACAGGACGTTAGCGTTGCAACTAATGGATCCCATTGACTCCCTTCTGGATCCACCCTTGCTTTTGAATCTTATTAAGCTAAACTTAGGCCTAAGCCTTTATTCGTACCTTAAATTTACTTTAAAAACTCATAGAAAATTAGGCCTACTTAGTCTAAGCCTACATCTGTGTTTAGCAAGCATGGGCTACATGGGCACGTGCACAGAGCCCCCAAAAATAGGACGCCCACAAACAAGCTCCCTCCTGTGCTGCCCGGCCCACTGTTTAAAATTGGAAATTTGTAAACGGCCCGCCGAACAGTATGACAAAAATATAATGATTTCCTCTAGTTTTGGTGAGAAATCAAACTTCCTCACTGCCACCGTCACATTTTGAATCATTATTTACTTTATCGTTATCATTGTCTTTTAATGGAGTTGTCTTGCATTTTCCCTGTAGTTATGCTATGAAATTATGCTATGCAGTCGTGTTACACTGGGACAATAGGGTCTTCGGTGGTTGCTAAGATTGGCCTTTTTTCTGATCGCCTTACCCGATCGATTTGGGGCCGATGTGCGAGCCTTGTGGGGCCTCACCGGATGCTTAGACAGGGGCCCCTTTTCTGATCGCCTCCCTACATGTGAGGCCCCTTTCATGGGCCTCGTCGATTGCTAAGATGGGTCTCTTTTCTGATTGTCTTTCGCGATGTGGGGGCCCCTTTTACTGACTTTTCGGTTGCTAAGATCGGCACCTTTTTCTTATCGCCATCCCCGGAGTCATCAGGTACTAAGGGAGAGTGATGTTGTTATAGTCAGAGGTGTCGGAAGGAACTCAGAGCAAGGGGGAAAGAAAATCAAGTGAGGGCACTTTTTTGACAAAAGTGGGGGCGTGCCCCTGGCCCGGCTCCTATATAAATATGGTTTGAGCATCATGGCGGGATTTGCGGGGCACTTGCCCAATCCCCTCTTTTTCCAAATATGGTGTGGTGATTTTGTGTGTCTTAGCGTGATTTTCCACCACCCCGCCTATGGGTTTGAAATCAAGGGAGCCAAGACCAATGTTGGCAGTTTCCCATTGGGTGAATAGGTTTAAAGGCCTAGGCTTTTAAAAATTACTGCGGACGCACGTCTCTCAGTGCCAGGCCCTTGGTAAATGATCATGCTTTAATTGTGTCTAATAAATATTTAATGTATGTAATATTTTGTATATGTACTATGTAGGATTTCTATTTGTTTTCAAGCTTCACAGAATGACCTAGAATAATTTCATGTAACGCTCAAAAAAACTTCAACATGCCTCGGTCAGCCTTCAACTTTTGAAAACTCTAGTTGAGCATATATTTTTTTGGAGACCAGTCAGCAACAGATTTTACCATCACTGGTTTCCAAATTTGGCTGAGTGGTCTCCAATCTTGGTACCAATTAGTACGTTAAACGAGGCCCTGCCAATAGCGGTCTATGGTCAATGAGGGCCCTGACAACGACGGATGGGCCCCAGATCACGAGGATCAGTTAATCCCGCGGAGTGCTATACGGGCCCTATTACCTGGGCCGGACGGTTGCCCCCACCCCCCCCCTTTCTTCCTATCAACATCGTTCCTTGGTTATATTAACATTGTTCCCTGGTTATCAGGAGAATGTTACTCTTCAGTAACCAGGATAATCTAACCAGGTTTTTTTAAAAGTGAAATGAGGTTGTACCCCTATCACCCTGCTGACGGACCACTGTCATTGTGCCCTGTTTTTTTTCAGACTGACCTTGAAGTACTGAACATCAAAATGAAATCACAAACTTTTAAACGAAATCGAAGGTATCGCATGTTATGATGTATACACACATCAACATTTTCTTGTAATATAAACCAATTTAACTAAATAAATATATATTCGGATCATCAACCTGTTAAAACCTTAGTATTGTACTTGAGAAATATTATTCCATGGTGATCAGATTTTAAAATGAAAATGAATCAATTTCTTGTTAATCAAACTTTATTCTTTGGGATTTTTTTATGGGTTGACTATAGATACGTGACCCGTCGGGCCTTCTTATATCTTGTTAACTTTCATATCTGATCTGATGATTATTACCCAAACGTTATAATCTCCATGATCGATCAGATGATTGAATAATCCTTAACTTCACTATACCGCATGCACCGGCAATATCACGTAGGGTAGGGACCCCATTACTCTGGTGCCTCACCGGCTTCAGAATCTAGTGCTAGTATGCCTCACAAAGCAAGAAAACCGCCGAAGCGGCCCACCGGGGCTGAGACTCTCCCCATTCAGGCCGTCTTGGTTCCCGGGACACCTAGACCAATGAAATATTAACCCCCTGCAGTCCGCCCCTGATCAGGTGCGGATTTTAGTGAGATTGTCGGCTTCCTTCTGTACTTTCCCCCTGGGTCAGTTCAAAATGTGTGTGTGTGTGTGTGTGTGTGTGTGTGGGTTTGTGTGTGTGTATGGGTGTGAGTTTTGTGTGTTTTTTCGTAGTGATGGTGGTGATGTTGGTGGTGATGGTGGTGGTGGTGATGGTGATGGTGATGGTAATGGTGATAATGGTGGTGGTAGTGGTGATGCTGGTGATGGTAATGGTGATGGTGATGATGATGATGATGATGATGATGATGATGATGATGATGATGATGATGATGATGATGATGATGATGATGATGATGATGATGATGATGATGATGATGATGATGATGATGATGATGATGATGATGATGATGATGATGATGATGATGATGATGATGATGATGATGATGATGATGATGATGATGATGAATGACGATGATGATGATGATGATGATGATGATGATGATGATGATGATGATGATGATGATGATGACGATGATGATGATGATGATGATGATGATGCAACAGCAACAGCAACAGCAGCAGCAGCAACAGCAACAGCAGCAACAACAACAAGAGTAACAAACAGAACCACAACCATAACCACTACCACAACCACTACCACAACCACTAACCACTACCACAACCACTACCACTACCACAACCACTACCACTACCACAACCACTACTACCACAACCACAACAACCAAGAACAACAACAGCAACAACAACAAACAACAAGAACAAGAACAACAACAACAACAACAACAACAAACAACAAGAACAACAACAACAACAACAATAACAATGATAATAATAATAATATTAATAATAATAATAGTAATAATAATAGTAACAATAATATTAATAATAATAATAGTAATAGTAATAGTAATAATAATAATAATAATAATACTAATAATAATAATAATAATAATAATAATAATAATAATAATAATAATAATAATAATAATAATAATAATAATAATAATAATAATAATAATAATAATAATAATAATAATAATAATAATAATAATAATAATAATAATAATAATAATAATAATAATAATAATAATAATAATAATAATAATAATAATAATAATAATAATAATAATAATAATAATAATAATAATAATAATAATAATAATAATAATAATAATAATAATAATAATAATAATAATAATAATAATAATAATAATAATAATAATAATAATAATAATAATAATAATAATAATAATAATAATAATAATAATAATAATAATAATAATAATAACATTGTTTAGTTGGGAGTGAATTCCACAACTAAGGACTTTTTATAAGCAAAGGCTTTTTCGCCAAGAGTGTTGTGCTTAATCTGAGGAACAAGTAGGGACGAAAGTCATAGTGGGATGGTTTTGCAACAACCATTTCACATAAATAATTGAAAGCAAGCCTTTAATGCACTTGACAACTTGTAAATAGCTTTATAATCAAATTTCTGTTTGACTTGTTTCCAGGGAAGGGACTTCAAAAGAACATTAATGTGAGAAAATTTTGGTAGTCTGAAGATCAACCGAGCAGCACTATTAAGTATTCTTTGAGTTCTGTAAAGATGATAATCAGGTGGGCCAACAAGAAGTTAATTACAATAATCAATGTGACTTATAACACAAGCATTAATATAGGTTTTCATGGAATCTACATTTAGATATTTGGCAATCTGACGATTTACATGGCATTAATCTAGGTTTCATGGAATCTACATTTAGATATTTGGCAATCTGACGATTTAAATCATCTACTTGACATTTTTTATTGGAAAACATGATGTTGCAGGGGTTAAAATAAAAACGCTCCGGATATTGTGATATCTAGAAATTAGCAAAGCTCTAAAATGGTCAATTGCTAACAGATTTTACATATTTTTCTTGCAAAATATGGACATTTTTTGATCAAGCTTGTACCCACACCCAAGGTTAAGCAGCACTTCATTAGAGCTTTCCCATAAAGAGTATTTTATTGCACCCCTGTCCTGACCTATTAAGGATAGTTTCTAACCAACTAGTGCCCATACATGGTTTTCATTCCGATGATTGTTGAAAGAAACACATGTAAATAGCTTTTTATGACACCTTAAGGACTGCATTTATTTGGGCTTTTATTCAAATTAGGATCGTTTATTATATTAGTAGCAGATCTAATATATGGTGAAATACCACAGAATATGACATCACAAAGTACTTGATTTTTGAAAACCTCACTCGTTTTTAAGGGCAAACAAAGCCAGAAAATGATTCTATAAGGCGCTCCACCATCACTTCCAATCATCAAATCTTGGTTATAAAATAGGTGCAACAGAAATGTAAGATACAGGGACTCGCCTGATAGACTAGAACATTAGCATATAGGGGTCATTTCGAGTTCTAATAAAATGCAAATGAGTATTGATATATTTCTGGGAATAATATTATAATAAAGTTACTCGAAACACCTCATTATGAATAACATTAGTTTATTCATTATTTTGCTCATTTCGTGCATACATGTGCCTTACAGAAACACAGATTACATAATTTAACAAAAATAGATTTGTAAAAACTGAGAGGTGAAAAAACAACAATGTAATTGGATGACTGATAAGTATATGCAAATCAGCTAAAAATATTTCTCCATGCATCCCATACTTGGTAATAAACATTTGGTTGATCATAAGTGTTTTTGACAATCCAAATTATTTTAAGGTAGTATAAGAAAGCAATAACACTTAGTGTTTATTTTTCTTACATTTCATTGTATATATATATATATATATATATATATATATATATATATATATATATATATATATATATATATATATATATATATATATATATATATATATATATATATATATATATATATATATATATATATATATATATATATATATATATATATATATATATATATATATATATATATATATATATATATATATATTGATATTTCAGGATAAATATTTTATGCGAAAGTCTATTGTTATGCAAATAACTTACTTAATATGTACAATACACCTCACCATTCATTGTAGACAATGCACTTCACATATATGATCATTTATGTAAACAAAATCTCCACTCCCACTTTAATTCAAAAGACATCAGAGATACAAATATTTTCACTGTTATGCAAATAAGCTAATTAATATGCACACGCAACTTCAAATAATGCTCAACTTAACAGTACCAATGCTATCTACCACTGTACCAAGTATCAAGTTATTATTTCAGGTTAAATATTTTGTACGCAAGTCTACTGTTATGCAAATAACGTAATTAAAATGCACACTACACCTCACCATTGGGTGTAGTCAATGCTCTTCATGATCATTTGTCCAAACAAAATCACCATACCCACTTTAATTTAAGAGATATCATAGATACAAATATTTTCATTGTTATGCAAATAAGCAAATTGATATGCACACACAACCCCCAATTATGTTCAACTGAACAGTACCAATGCAATATACCACTATACTAAGTAACAATCTATTATCTCAGGTCGTCTATTGTTATGAAAATAACTAATTAATATGCACATTAAATTTAACCATTAAGTGTAGACAATGCTCTTCACATATATGATCATTTGTCTAAACAAAATCCCCATTCCTGCTTTAAATCAAGACATATCAGAGATACAAATATTTTCATTGTTATACAAACATTTCATTGTTATGCAAATAAGCTAATTAGTATGCACCCCTGCCCCTTCCAATGAAAATCATTTGAATAGTACCTATGCCTTCTACCACTATGCCAAGATACATTAATGTACACCATTCAAAACCTTTAACCAAAAACTTAACCGGACAAATATTTTCATTGCTATGCAAATAAGCTAATTATTATGCACACATAACCCACCAATAATGCTTATTCGAACAGTACTCATATCCTCTACCCCTAATGCAAAGTTACATGAATCTACACTATTCATAACTTATGGAAACTTGAACCAAAAACTCTGACCAAAATCTTTAACCAGACGCCGACGCCGATGCCGCTACCGAGGGTAGTAGAATAGCTTTACTATTCTTCAAATAGTCAAACTAAAAATCCCAGACAACATAACATCTACAAAGGAAATGAGTAATAGCCTCGCAATAATAATTGCAAAAACGTACAACACTAATTATCTATAAGCCCGATCTTGTTGTTAGAAATTATATTATTGATCTTATATTGAAAAGCTTAAAATCTTGGTAATGGTAATTTTGGACGGAGCTATGTTAATGTTTTTCCAATCTTAATCGGTTAAAACATTATTAATATCTTATTCCCACTTATCATGGGCAATAAACGAATTACTTTGTTCATCATCAAACAAATTTCTGATATAATTTACAACTTTTATTTTGGCATTTTTAAAGGGAGGTCTGATACGGTATAATAGGCATGGATGATTTGTTTATTTTGTTCATTCGATTTTTTAAAATGGTAGTCTTAATAGACATAAACTGAAAAGAGTTTGAGCGTACATTGTAAGTCTCAGTAAAATCAGTGTAAGACATCAAATTACCGTCTGCATTCAAAGGCCATTTATTAATAGACTACCATTCACAATCCAGTCTTTATAGCGAACAATACTCTTGTCACCTAGAAAATGCGGGTTATCCTAGATTGGTTGAAACAAACATTTGTTTATGTCATCAATGATAATTCTTCTATCAAAAGCCCTTCAGCAATTTATCACATTTTTCCAGAAACTATTATCAGGTGTGGGAAAAATTAATGCTTTAATGGTAAAATAAACAAATTGCACCTTTGAATTCTTCATGTCACCGATCCATATCAGTAAACTTTTATCAAAATTGATTTGCAAGCCAGAGAATTGTGCAAACATATTCAAAGTATCTATTGCAGCAAAAACCGAATTAGGTTTACCATCGAGTACTAAGCATTTAACAACTGCACACAGAGCTAACTTAATCTGGTGCTTATCGCAAGTACAAGTCCACCCAGTAATACACCATGTATTTACATACAATTTGCATATTGATGCTTTAGATTTAAAAACAGTTTAAGCTTTATTTGCATATCATGCTTTCAGTAGTACTTACATTCTTCATGCATACATAGTATTTCATATCACAAGCATTAACTTTTGAATCTTCACTCAGTCATTTGAAAGCGTCTCTCGCTTTTTTTGAAAAACAATTATTTCGGCTCCATTACGGGAAATTACACTACCATCTTTCATGGTTTCAGAACATGCAGGTGATTTCAAAATCCCTAAAACTTCGTGTAACATCTCAGTGGGAGCTACTTTCTTGAAGTTAACAGAATTCATTATAAAATCCAGCAAAAGTGATCCTTCTGCAGAATTCTCATCAAAACATTCCGAGGTGTCCACATATTCTGTAAAAACAAAACAGCTGATTTCTCCTTGGCTGGTATTCAGAATTGCCTTTACTTCTTTTCCTGATATAGCAGTATGGGATACAAGTTCGAAGCGATTTCTTAGTTTGTACATGAAGCTGTTTTCTGTGGAATAAAAGGAAGATGTGACAATCGGATAGAAACCTGAACTAATTTTTCACCGTAATATATAAATTGTGATTTCGCTTGCATGGGGCGTCCCTAAAATAATGAGTGTCAAAAACTGGGGATCCTGCAAATGGAGAAACTTTGGTAGTCTTGCTACGATCTTCCGACGCCACCGCAAAGTTATCATACGTATCTAAAATTGAGCCAGTTGGCTTAATTCTAGTTATAGTATTGCGGTATACATTTAAAGGAAAAATCGCGTGATTTTTCACATGGCTTTATTTTTAAGTGCAGTAATTATTTTAGTTATTTGAAGAAACAAACTGATGATAAAACTAGATTTAGAAACTATATTTTTTCCAATATAGCACTTCACAGATTCCACGTTTCTGTTAAAAAGTTACCAATGCAGTTTAGTCATACACATTAGAGTTTTGATATTATATGACCTAATCTCGATCTTGTCAAAACGTTAAAAACGGACGTTTTTTAAAGATTAAATGGAATAGCAATAATGTTTTTATTTCAGTTCTTAAAATTATATATATATGCATCTCAAATAAAGTAAAATATGGCTGCCCTCAAATTTGATGATTTTCAGTGTTTTCTCATCCATAGGCATACATCACAAATTGTTTATGCATTAAAAACCAGGAGAAGCTGAACTGTTTGAATTTGAGAGGGGGTAGGGTTGGGGGTTGGTACAAGAATCCGACTAATGTATTTCGAAAACTTGTACTACAGCAGTATTGTTGTAGGATCCCCCTCCCTCTCCCGCCGCCCACACCCTCCCTAAAACTGTATCGGTCCGAAACTTACTGGTGACCCGTTGTACCGTGCAACCACGAAATTTTTAAAGCAAGCTATTTCAGACCAAAATTCGGGAAAATAAGAATTCCGTATTTTGTATACACCAATTGAAAAATGTATAGATCATTAGTCTCGGAATCGGAAAGACTTAGATGATGACTGGTCAGTTGTATTGATGATGAAATTGTAATATTTAATGTCCCAAATAATGTGGAAAACAATGGTTTAGGAGATTGTCATCTTTTCTTGCTGAAAAAAAATTAAACTCGGTATACAGGTATGTTAGTATATAAGGCAAGTTAACCCAAATAAAAACTCTCCTTTGTCTTCGGACAGCCAGTGACAAAGATTCCAATGCATTGTGAGTATTTCCCCACAACACTACTACAATTTAAGTAGCTTGCACAATCTGACAAAGCGAATGATATGTGTGTGTTACTTTCTATCAATTAAAAGATTTCTTATATAAGCGGAATTTTCCTTGTAATTTGAAAGAATACTCAAAGTTTTTATATATTTCAGGGGTACTAATTTTCTCTATAAAGGGACACTTTTTTTAACTTCACAAAAAAGGTATACCATTTTGCCATGTAAGGGCCCTATTACATAGATGTTCTACCAACTGACTAAATGAATTTGGGGTGACTAGCACACTCAATATAAATGCTTTACCAATTAAAATCGGGGAAAACAAAGATAGGCAGTTGTGAAGGCTTTTTCAGTATGAACAAATTTAAATGCAGTGCTGCTGGGTCCCTATAACGTTGTCGATTGGAAAAAAACTATCAAAAAATACAATGTTGTGCTTTGTGCACAACACATTTTGCAATTAGACTCTTTTAGTGAGATATTTTTGTTATTTTCTTGAATTAAAAGGTTCAATATATACTCTTTGAATAAGAAAAGTTTTAAACATTTGAATTGGTATATTACTGCTCCCTTCCCCCCTCCCCTAAAAAAAAATGGTCTCTCTGAAAGGGGCACTTTTTTCTCTGAAAAGTGGCAGTGGTCAACGAGGGCTTGGACATGGTATTAGGAAATATCTGTAAATAATATTAGGTAAATAGTAGCACATTACATTTTTTATTAAACTTTTTTCAAGTCATTAAGTAACCTTGCCAGTGTTCTATGATTCATAGTTACATTTAAACCAGGCTAACATAATTGTACTCGATTTTGTTCTGCTGTTCAAAACGACGCCAATGATATGAGCAAGAATAACCACTAAAAAAGATTTATGAGGGTAGTTGACACTTACAGTCAACTTGCCAGTTTTGTATGCCTCCTAATCGTAGATAGATATGAAGCAGATTAACATTATTGTGCTCGATTCTATTCTCCTGTTCAAAACCACGCCAATGATATGAGCAAGCTTACATCTACCTACTGTGGTGTAGCGGTTATCATACCTGTCTACAGACCACGAGGCCCCGGGTTTAATCCTGGGGTGGGTAGACACGCCAGTGCACCACAACTGGTTATCAAAGGCCGTGGACATTGACTTGGTTGTCGATGTTATGTCTGTCCGTACGTCGTACCTGTGTTCTCGTCTGGGTCGTATTAAGCGTTTCGTGATAGCATTTGTACTATCATAACCGAATACGCAGGCGACGACCCCGTCATTGTAATTGTGTATTCAACTCTCTCTCTCTCTCTGATCAAGCTTACCCGCTCAGAATAGATATACGAAGTTATTGGACAACAGGGGGTTAACGTTCACAGAAGCGTGCAGCTGTATGAAAATAAATGGATATGAATAAAAGTCCTGAATTGTTTGTAAAGGGTATATACCATTAGCTGAATCAATTTTTATGGCACCTCCCTGCCGTAATATCCATTAGAAACCATAGAAGTAGAAAATTCATCAACATCAGACAAAGATTTACCATATTACAAACCTTTTGAATTTTCGGGTATAAATATGTTACCTTTTACGCTAGTTTGTGATGTATTACAAGATGATCTTGATATTTTCTTATGTAAATCCTTTGTTTGCAAATCATAATTATACGAATGTGTGCCACCGGTTCCACCGCCTTTGTTACCTGGTTAACAATTCTCTAAATTCTGAATAGCCATACCTCGTAAACAACAAGTAGACGTACAGAAGCCTTTGACATAATTTGATGACTATCCTGTTCAGAATATAATTATCTATCTGAAAGCAAATTTTGTTTTCGATGTTATTGCGGTGTTGTACTTTTGACAGTTTTAACTAAAGATCTAAGGCAGATACAGCAACGCTAAGCTTTATTGAAATCTTGTACAAGAATAAATAACAATCCCCAAAGAGTTCTTATGTCAGTAATTTACCTTTTCGCAGCAAATAGCATACGTGGCGATAAAGTACTGCACTCAGTTTTGTGTGTGGGTGAGTATGTTTGTTCATGTGCAAAACGTTGCGTCGCGTTTCTTAGAAAAACCGTAAAAGCTATTAAGTTGAAATTTAGTGGGATGGTGTTGGGTGATGTAAACGTTAGTCTCTCTTAAGGTGAGTCATGTACCCTAAAATGTGTAGGTCAGAGGTCAAATAGTAGATTATAATGAGTAAATATTGTGACGCGTTTTCTCGGTTAACCGTAAGTGATATTGCGGGTTGATTAGTAGGTTGGTGGAAGGGGATGTAGGGTTGTGTCTTGTACAAAATGGGACATGTCACTTAATGGTAAAAGTTTTAGTAATACTCACCGCTATTCAACTCAATAAAGAGTATTCCATTACTTTCCAAACAATCGATTAAGAAGTTGATAGTGTCCTTCAGATTACCTTCAGTGTAATAAATTGAATGGATTAGGCTAATGAAATGAAACTTCTCATCCTTGTCTTGGGATTCCCATTTCTTGCGGAAGACTTGAAATGATTCTTGATTCCATGTTGTTTGAACCACGTGTGATAAGTCATCCTGACTTGACAGGAAGGATTTGTACATTCCAACAGATACTGCATTCACTTCAACCACAGTATTCTCGATTCTTGAAACATAAGGAAGAAATCTGCGAAAGTTGATGCAATCAATGTGCCCTGAAAATGAAGAAGGACGTTAAAAGAATATTTCTTCCGAAAAAATTACCAGTTCTGTCTAGCTTTAATTGCTTTATAACATCTTGAAAAAAATTGAATAATGTATGTAATTTAAATTCTAACATTGTATTTCCTCAATTTTGGTTTTTAAAACTAATAAAATTTTTATGACTTCTATATTAGTGGTCTGAATGATTTTTGACAGTTCAGACAGTTCAGATATAAATTTTCTTCTTTCATTTGTTGCTTTTTATCAATTTCATAATATTGCTATTGTTGTTTCCAAAATTTTATAAATTTGATTGTCATTTTTTATCGAGTTTCGTGTAAATATATATATATATTTATATGTATATATATATATTTAAATATATATATTTGATATGTATTATATATATTTAAATATATATATATATATATATATATATATATATAAATATTATATATATATATATATATATATATATATATATATATATATATATATATATATATATATATATATATATATATATATATATATATATATATATATATATATATATATATATATATATATATATATATATATATATATATATATATATATATATATATATATATATATATATATATATATACATATATATATAAATATATATGTATATATATATATATATATATATATATATATATATATATATATATATATATATATATATATATATATATATATATATATATATATATATATATATATATATATATATATATATATATATATATATATATATATATATATATATATATATATATATATATATATAAATATATACAAATTTGACTTAGAATACAAAAACACAAACTCTCAGACCGTTTTCAAATTGAACAGGGAATTGGGGTTGGGTACCAATGAAAGACTGAATCTGTTTTGCTTGGACCGTGGCATACGAAGCCTTTTCCGTAAAGGACGGAAAATATATAGTAGGAAGAGCGAATGTGTGTTGTTATTTGAAATTTTAAGTTATTTTTCGATGCATCATGTCATTGTAGATATCAGAGACGGAATTCAGACATATGTCATCCCCAACAACACGGCTTCTCTAATTTACTAGTAGAATATTTTATAAGCAGCCCGAATATACAGATAATACTAAACGTCAACACGCCATGGTTCTCTTTGCATCAGCTTGGTCTTTAAAGCTAAGTTTACCGCCAATGATAGTGCTTAGATATTTGTAATGGTCCACTTGTTCAACAACCTCATTATTTACTCTGATTGGGTTAATCACTAGTAAGAGCTTGTATTTTCAAAATGGATTTCTATTGTCAAAATGGACTGGAATAAAGAATTCACATTACCATTATATTCCTTTTTTGGTACTCTGGTACCAGAATAGCTAACAAAATTTGTGTTTATTAATCTGGTACATAGTTTATTAAGTGCAAAAAATGGTGTATAATGGCAATGTGAAGGCTATATTCCAGTCCATTTTGACAATATAAATCCAGTTTGAAAATAGAAGCTGTTTAGTGTACAAGCAAAAGAGGATAGGAGACAGACAAAACCCTGGGGCGCACCTGCACTAATGGGCCATACAACAGAGCAAAAGCCAATTATCTTAGCAAACTGTGGTTTGTCTCTTAAATAATTTAAGATCCATAATAATAACCTAGAATTGATACCCATACCCAACAGTTTATTTATCTGTTGGTGCGGCTGAAAGCAATTAAAAGCACTTGAGAAGTCGACAAATGTAACCCGAACAAACAAAAATGGTGTTTCCAAGTCTTCAAAATCAATATGCAAAAACATTAAAACTGCGTCATGAACACTTCTTTTGTCTCTGTAGACAAATTGCACGGGATCTAAAATAACACCATTCTCATTGAGCAAAAACCTGAGAATAAGTTTTTCAAGACATTTCATTATGTTCGAAGTAAGTGCCACTCGCCAATAGTCATTTAGGGTAGTAGCTGTATTTGATGCTGGCACTGGAGAGATTGCGGATGTTTTCCAAATAACAGGGATCTTACCAGTATCAACTGCATCCTCAAATAATTTCAGTGGAAATTGGTGCTATCTTAGCAGAACATAACTTAATTACTTTATTACTTTTACGACCTGGCCCAATAGCTTTATATATAATAACCTTGAAAAAAGCATTTGAACGTTATCTACTGGTAACATAACAATTAACTAAGCACTGAAAAAAGCTGTTAATTATTAAAATCACATAAGTGAGACTGAAATATATTCATGGAAGAAGTTCCTCGGAGTTCTGTATTGGGTTCTCTTCTTTCGAATATAGGTTTGAAAGAAAATTATTTTACAATATTTAGAAGTTTAAATACCAGCGTCAGTGGTGGATGAGTTTTAAGGAAAGAGCCACAAACTTCTATGGCACCAAATGCTAAGTACGATTGCAATTTCACGTACGTCCTCAATTTATGTGAACTCAGCTCTGAAGCCGATAACATATCCCGAATCTTATTTAAATATGTGTTTTTCTTCAAATAATCTTAAATCGACATAGAAAATTGTACATATACTTATTTTACCATAGATTTGTACTATATCTTTGATTATTTGGATGAAAGGTGGACGTAGACCATCCTATGATACCTGCTATTCAATAAGTGATGATGATGATCTTGTTGCTGCTGCTGATGATAATGATAATGTAAGTTGTGGTAATGATCTTGTTGTTGACAAAGATGATCTCGAGGAATACAGAACAACAACCTACCATTTCCACTGCCGATTCCCAAAGTGGTAAGTTTCCCACCATGTTGAATTTCATGTACCACTGCATTCTGAAAGAAGTGCTCGACCTGTTTGTTTCAACAGAAACCTGCAATTTCTTGAGGAAAATATCATACGCTTTTATATAATGACTATCATCGTCAAATATGTTCGTGAATGCTGCATACATGGTAAACAGTACGAGTAAGTCCAGTAGTAAAAATTAGCGTTGTTGCTTTGTCAACGACGAAGTTCTGTCTCATGTATGTGGATATCAAGTAGTTAACAGCCACACAAATAATATTCCCTTATGCTAACTGATATCTGTTATCAACAGATTGTGAAACTGTGGGTACATAAAGCCGTTTGTCCTTCACATTCATTATTCAAAATCCTTCACTTAAACCGAATATCAATAATTTTGTAAAGGCCAGGAGTTATGCACCATCGAGCATACTTACTTCGTAAAGCAAACACGTGCGGTGCTGCAGTGCGAAATGGATTTTCCAAAGATAATGGTAGGCAGTAGCAATTACGAAATATTCATACACATAAATTCATGCTTCTTTGAAAATGACTCAATAAAATTATACATTTGTTACTTATGAATATACAAGAATACACTTAACAAGTATTTTTAGGCCCGCAACTCCGAAGACATTTCACATATTGATGTTATTTAAGTAAAAACTCCCCTCGTGCTTCCGTTATATTACGGGGAGGAAGTTTTATTGTTGGAATGCTGTTCTTGCTTTCTTAACTTTGTAATGTATTTATGTGAAAATACGAAATATAGCGTCAAATTTCCATGGTCAAAGGTTGAATCTTCTAAAAATCTGTCCAAATTAAAAGAATTTCACATCTTAACACCTTCAGAGGGCAAATTTTGTTAAAACACGAAGTGGAATAATTTGAAAATAAATTGGAAATTGCAAACCGCCACATACGGTTACCACAGGCACAGAAAATCAAAAGGTAGTTCTGTTAAAGGGGCGAGGTCTGTAATGTACTCTTTAACAGTTGGTCAAACTAAGATAAAAACCAGTTTCGAGCATTAAGAACTTTGTGTTAATTTTTGATGAAAATTTCGATGGATTTTCAAGGTAGTAAGATTTGTTACATAAGTTCAACAAAATAAAATTTGATTTAAATAAACATTTCCTTGGAAAATTAATTCATGCATTTGTAACTTTCCATTTAGACTATTGTTATTGTATATCATTCAGTATCCCAAAATACCAGCTACAAAAAGTACAACGCGTGCAAAATGCCGTAGTTATCTTAATCGCTAATACTAACAGATCTAACCCATAACTCTCAATTCTTAAAGATTTGCACTGGCTCAATTTCAAACATAGAATCAACTACAAAATGATTTTACTTTCCTTCAAAGCTAGAATAAGATTGGTACCATTTATATCAATTACCTATTGATTACAGGTAACCAACTCCTCTAAAAACTAAAGATCAACACAACAAAACAAATATAAGATACCACACAATAAGTAAAAAAGTAGGACTTGGTCATTCTACCTCATCGATTTTTTGAGGTTGCTACAGCACCATTTAATATATGAAACGCAACCGATATAACTTTATTCAAAACAAAGTTTGAAAACCTAAAATTATTATTTATCTACTTTATGCTATTGTTCTTAATTTCACCATAAATCTACCTTTGTTTGGATACATTTATTATATTTCACTAACCATACACTGAATATATATATATATATATATATATATATATATATATATATATATATATATATATATATATATATATATATATATATATATATATATATATATATATATATATATATATATATATATATATATATATATATATATATATGCCCTCGTCTTATTAGACATCAGCGCTGCATTCGATATTTTGGATCATAGTATTCTTTTGAACCGCCTGTCGACTAGTTTTGGGATCAAGAACAGTGCATTTTTCTGGCTAAAATCCTACTTAGACAACAGATCTCAACGTGTCACAATTGAAGCAAGATTTATTTTGGACATCGGTGTTCCACAAGGGTCCGTGTTATGCCTTCTGTTGTTTACCTTGTACACTGCACCCCTTGCTGACATCATCAAGCGCTATTCCATTAGATATCATTTCTATGCTGATGATACTCAACTTTACATTTCTTTTGATATTTCAGTTATTGCTGATCAAGTAAATTGTCTGGAAAACTGTTCAAAAGACACCAAGAAGTGGATGCTTACTAACTTTCTAAAACTCAATGATGATAAAATCGAATTCATTTTGACTGGCAGTAAACTTTCCCTGACACAACTGCCATCTTTATCGTTAAATGTTAATGGAGTAACAGTAAAAAACTCATCGAAATTGAAAAACCTTGGCACTGTTTTTGATTAAGAAATGTCCATGCATAATTTCATTACTGCAAAATGTCAAAGTGCTATGTATAATTTGCGTTCTATTGCTCAAATCCGTCACTTCTTAGATATTGATACAACATGGACTCTTATACAGGCTCTTGTAATTTCTAGGATTGATTACGCTAATAGTCTTTTAATTAGTGTAAATAAGTCGGTAATTTATCGTCTACAGGTTGTTCAGATTGCTGCTGCCAGATTAATCATGAGAACTAGCGTAAAAGACCATATTAGATCTATTCGTTTTACACTTCACTGGTTGCCCATAGAATGCCGTTAGCGTTTTAAAGTTTTAGAATTTTGTTTTAGGCACCGCTCCAAAGTATTTAATTGAAGTCATTCAACCATACAAACCAGTACGCTCTCTTAGATCCTCCAATCAAAATTCTCTCCAAGTTCCCAAAACTATCAGTAAAAGTGGCGATCGCTCCTTTGATTTTTTTTCCCCAAGGAATGGAATACCGACTCCCCCACCCTTTATGTATAAGAAATGGTCCATCACTTAGTTCTTTTAAAAGTGATTTAAAAACGCATTTTTTAAACAGTATTTCAGTGACTTATTTTAACTTTAAAAAAAATTCACCTAAGGTTTCACCTTTTAATGCATTTTAATTGTTAGATAAATTTTGTATTTCTCTTAATGTTTTGTGTTTAAGATTGGTAGTTTTTACCGCTTTTTTATCAACTGCTTTATCTTATTCATGTATCTGAACTGAACGTTTAAAACCTAATTATTTCTTTTATTCGTATACTGCTGATATTTGAGCTTTTACCTATTATGGGGTTTTAGGTGTTGAATCATTTTGATTTTTTTTTTTTATGTATTGATAAGTAATTAAATTTGTATTTTGTCATGCTCTTGTAAAGCACTTTAAACTTTCTTTTAGAATAAGTGCTATATAAACATAATTTAATAATAATAATAATAAATATTTATTTATATATATATATATACATATATATATATATATATAAAAAATATATATATATATATATATATATATATATATATATATATATATATATATATATATATATATATATATATATATATATATATATATATATATATATATATATATATATATATATATATATATATATATATATATATATATATATATATATATATATATATATATATATATATATATATATATATATATATATATATATATATATATATATATATACAAATATATAAATGTATATTGCGGTTAGATTCTGAAGGTGATTTTTGGTGGTGATTTGGAGGTGATGTCATGCATATAAACAAATTGGCGAGGCTTAATGTGAAAATTACGTAATGCTGGTTATATTCTAACAAGTGTAAGTATGTTTTGTTTCTTTTTGGTTTAATTATGAAAACAACCTAAAAATACTCATATTTAGCCAACTGTATTGCTTCATATCTGGCATACTTACAGTATGTTGTTAGCTAGTGTGACGGCACATGTTTATGGGATACAAATGTCAGTCAATTTCAGTTAGACGCATAGTGAGTGAGTGGAACTTAATGTGATTTTGCCGATAAATGATCCACATTGCGCATTAGGAACTCACAACCATTAGTTTTCTGGTTAATAGTAGGAAAAAACCTACTAAGATTTAAGATTAAGATTACCTTGCACTTTCCTTAGATATGAATAGTACAAAATAACGTTGCATGGAAATAAAGGAATTTTGATTGTTGGTTTCCAAATCCGTTGAATTCAAGGCCACACTGACCAAATTGGGAGTAGAAATAAAACCGGTGATTATGGATTCGGCTTTGTAATTACAAATTTGAAGTAGTGCTTTCACAGAAAAAGAATGGGAAAGAGCAAAGTGAAATTACAATTTGCTATTCAATTTGAATATGATTACCTTGACAACGTTGCTAGAGCGGAGGATGCAGACCCGAAGCCAGGAAACTGAAAGAGCGTCGCATTTCGTATGATAAGGCGCTTAAGTACACGTTACTCGTTCATGCATGCCTCCACAGTAATCAAATACGCCTAACTGTTGAGATGTTAAGCACGGAAATGGAGATTGGATATATCTGCACTTATTTTGCTGGGCGAAATATATCATGATTCAAATATGAATAATAAGAAAACAAAGTGCGCCGAATCGCAGTCCTTTTGTGGCGATCTTCATGGCATAATTGGTTTCATCATCCACATGCTCAAGATCCAATTCCACTGCATGACCACTTTCAGAAATACTCCACCGTACCTGTGATCGCATGCACCAAGTTCTCTTCTACAGAGATTTTACTTCATTGAGGGGTACTTCATTGTAGAGGACCTCACACTCTGATTTACAGAAGAAACGTAAGTGGTCAAAATGAGTCCAGGCTGCTGGAGGTGCAGGGACGGAAAATCCTTTACATTTGAATAGTACAACTCACCTACCGATGCGCGTGCCGTTCTGGGGATATCACCTTCTTTATAATTCAAAAGCATTTACTCACTTTTCGTACAACTACGACACAACAGTGTTACCAAGTTATTAACTTTGTAACAACCCTTTAGTATTTTTACACCGACTAAATGAACTTTTTTTTCCAGCAATGGATTATTTCAAACGGAATATTTATTAGAACTTCGTTTGGATTGACCTTTTTTTTTTTGAATTAATTATCTTTTCTCCATCTTTAACCTCAGAAGTGTAAATGTATTAGCATCATTATTCGATTTTCTGTAAGTATGTATTTATATATCTACTTCGCAATTACCATTATCATCTTATTTCGTGTTACCCCTAATGCAGTTTTATTTCTCTGCTGCATTTTTATGTATTTTGTTGATTCCTCTCCTTCTCTATGAATAGTCTGAAATTTTGTTCTTTTAATGTCCGAGGTATGCGGGACAACAAAAAACGAAGAAAGTTATTTGTGTTTTTTTTTAAAGTACATTTATAATTTCAAATTTTTGCAGGAAACGCATTCTACCCAATGAAGGAGGTGGGAGTTTGTTTCTTGCCCATGGTACAAACCTCAGTAGAGGTGTTGCCTTTTTGAAGAAAAAAAACATTAGTCACACTTTCCCTAAACAACATTATCAAGAATAATGATGATCGTTTTATCCTTCTGTTATTTCTGTAAACGATTTGCATCTTGTGTTAGTTAATGTTTATGGTCTAAATTGTAATAATACCCATACTATTTCAATTATTTCTGACCATATTTCTGACCATTTTGAAACTTCATCATTTGAGGAGGGGACTTCGATTTTGTAATGAACTCAGATTTAGATAAGAAGGGGAGCTTGCCACATGCCAATTTCAATGTTCGATCTTCTGTAATCCATTTTATGCAACTTTTTGATCTAACTGATATCTGGCGTAAGCTCACGCAACCTCAAAAGCCAACTTTATTTGTAGCATTCTAACGTAGATAATTCCATTTATCATAGGTTAGATTTTTCTTATCATATCACGTCATTTGAAGAACTCATTTTCTAATTCTAGAATAAGTCCTAGTTTTGGCTCTGATCATTCTAGTATTTCTTTATCTTTATCCATCAGCAGTAAAAGGAGTAAAGAGATCTGGAATTTACATACTTCTCTGCTTTAAGACAATTCACTTGTTTGGTGCCACGTCACATCCGAGAGATGTCGTCATTCTTTGGAGTACAAACAACCTTTGCGCGATACACGTGGGCAAGTCCGTATGCGTTTACTGTGTGCGGTACATATGGCATGTAAACAACACAGCTGATTGTTTTGTTTTCACTCCAATGCGTGGTAAATGCGCGCGGCTGCTATGCGGTCTGATGTCCTCATGTCACATTTCGAAACAAGTGAATACTTGTTTCGATCTTCTTAAAAAATCACAGTAAATAACAGTGTCATCTAATCAGGACCTTAATCCTATATTACTTTGGGTAATTATGTAAATTGAATATCAGAACAAATTAGATCTCGTATTCCAAGCCAAAGGCTAAACATCAACACGAACGCAAGTTATTTGAAAAAATATCAGCCTTAGAACAATTGTTGGTTATGACCACTTCTGTTGAAATTTAGACTCAGTTAAATGACGCCATCAATCAATTAGAAGTATTTTACGATTATAAACTTAAAGATAAATTAATCAGACCTAGGGCAAGGTGGGTGGAAAGAGCGAGAATAAAAATACTCATTACTATTTAAGTCTAGAAAAGAAGAATAAAGAGATAATAACAATTAAGGAGCTTTAAAATGATAACAATGTCACTGCTTCTGATCCTGAGGATATCTTTAATGAGGCAAATTCCTTTTATAAAAATCTGAATGATTCTTCTGACAATATTCTAATAACTTTAATGTTGATCATGCTAAGTTAACTGATGTGCAGAAGGATTCATGTGATGGTCTTTTAACTTTTAATGAATGTAAAACCTTTTTATTTTTATGTCCGTCAATTAGTCCCCTGGCTTTGACGGCCTCCCTACTGAATTCTAATAAATGTTTTAGAAAGCTATTGGTGATCTCATTGCAAGTTAAGTCTTTTAATTATGCGGGTTTTTCGGGCCAGATATCTGATGAACAGAGCAGAGCGTGCATAACTATGATTCCAAGAAATCCAAAATACCCTAGGTATATTAAAAACTGGAGACAAATTGCCTATTAAATGTAGATTATAAGATTGCATCAAAAGCCTTAATCTCCAGATTGAAATAATGTACTTCCTGATATGATAAGTAAGGATCAAATCGGTTTTGTTAAAGGTCGTTTTATTGGTGAAAACATTAGACTTATTTGTGATCTTTTTTTCCTATTGTAATGATAATTCTGTCCCAGGTACTCTTTCTAGACTACAAGGAAACATTTGATTCTTTAGATTGGTTGTTTATCAACAATATTCTTTCATACTTTAACTTCAATCCTTGGTATATGGATTGCCTAGTGGTAACACATAATAGGCATTCATGACTTTTCTTCAAATTTCTCGAAAACTGCACGGTGAATTTTAGAAGATAATTCATACGCCATTATTTTAAATCAGTAAAAAAATTGAACCCATTGCAGTGGTTGAGATCCCCGCGCTTGAAATATGTCTGATTCTTATGCTATTCCTATAAAAAAAAAAAAATGAATTTGGATAGATGCATTGTGGGATACTTCTGTAAAGGACCTCCCAATCAGGACAACAAAACAATTCTCCCAAATAGGGGTACGAGCCGAACTGATGACGGCAATATAAAAGCTCTGAGAAATCTACATAAATAGATGAATAAGATATACTGTACAGAGAAAAAAAAAAAAGAACCAATGAATAATTAAAGCTATACAGAATGCAAAATTACGAGAAACACATGGCTTTGACTTGGGAATAAACAACAAAATTGACAGCATTCGATGTGTTTTCCTCTTCATACATTACATTTGTTCAATAAATGAAAGAAAATGTAATTTTTGGTACGTGGCTGGATTTGAATTTTCTGCTATCAAAATCACGAAAAACACAAGATTTTCAGCCTAGCCCGAGAAGATAAAGGGAAGGGGGAGGGGAAGAGGGGTGTGTGTGGGGAAGGGGGCAGTGTTAAGCTTACCTCTTAAAAAAAATACAGACAAATACAAAAATGCAGTAGCTCCTAAACGATATAAGTTATCAACATAACAATCTTCTATGAAGTAAGCCTTCCACAGTATCAATTTACCAGTTTATTTACTTCAATGATTAGGCCTCCGGCCTCCTCCACATTATCAGTTTAACAGTTTATCTACTTCTCTAATTTGGCCTCCGGCCTTTTAAAAACCAGAAAAACAAAGGTACAAATGGAAATATGAAGAAAAATATTTTCAGTCTTCAATTTATTAATCTTCAACATAAACAATTTCTGCGCAATATTTCAAAGCATAAATTAAAAACTTACTTTATACAATAAAGACTTGTCTCTAGTATTAAGCAAACTTATCAAATTCATGGTACGTTGGTGAACAAAAAAGACACCGAGGTAAATAAAGTAGGCGAAGTTCGTAATAAAAAGGACACTAACAAAAAGTGGAATATATCCTCAACCTTATTTAAATTACAAACAGAGCACAATCTTCGGTCACGTGGAATATTAAACCTACGCCCTTTGTGAATCTCCATATCAAGACCACAACATCTAAATTTACTTAAAATCATACGGTGATACCAAGAATCAATGTGCGCTAAATAGAATTCATAATCCTTACTGGTTTTGTAGTTCCGTAAAAGTACAACATTTCATCAAGTACAACTTTTCATCAAGCTTACTTTATAATTTATTATAGCAAAATATTTCATCAAACCCAATTACAAATTGGCCCCTTAAACCCATCACGCCGATGCTTATTCTCAGCTTATTTGGTGCAAGCGGATGAGAGCAAATGGCTTCCCTGGACAGAACGCCGGTCCTTCATAATTAGCTTCCAATTGTAGCAATGTTGGTACTTATTTAGAACTGAGTGGACTGTAGAAAATAGTGTCAAGTGTATTGCTCAAGAACACAATGTAGGTCTCACGACGGAAGTCGGATCCAGTACCTCCCACATACTAGCACGACACCCTAACCAATGTATCCACAATCAAATTATTTCAGGAATATGATTTCCGTCATTTTTAGTCACAGTAGTGTAAGGCCCCTAAACTATGATTGATGCGTAAACTATGATTGGTGCGTAAACTATGGTTGATGCATAAACTATGATTGGTGCATAAACTATGGTTGGTGTATAAACTATGATTGGTGCGTAACTATGATTGGAGAGATAACCGTCTGGGCCCTTCGGGCCCTCCGAAATAATCCTCCAGGCCGGTTACTCGCCAATCATAGTTTACGCACCAATTATAGTTTATGCACCAATCGAAGTTTACGCACCAACCATAGTTTATGCACCAACAATAGTTTATGCACCAATCATAGTTTATGCACCAATCATAGTTTATGCACCAATTATAGTTTATGCACCAATCATAGTTTATGCACCAATTATAGTTTATGCACCAATCATAGTTTATGCACCAATTATAGTTTATGCACCAATCATAGTTTATGCACCAATCAGAGTTTATGCACCAACCATAGTTTATGCACCAATCATAGTTTATGCACCAACCATAGTTTATGCACCAATCATAGTTTATGCACCAATCATAGTTTATGCACCAACCATAGTTTATGCACCAACCATAGTTTATGCACCAACCATAGTGTATGCACCAATCATAGTTTATGCACCAACCATAGTTTATGCACCAATCATAGTTTACGCCCAAATCATAGTACAGGGGCTTTATATTTTTTGTTTAATGCAGTCAATGTTCCAATCAACACAAATTCCATCAAGATATTATTTGTGTTTGCCGGTTAGGTTTTACAAATCAAGATCGAGATAAGATTTGTAAAACCTTCTGATTTTACATTTTTTGATATTTTTTAAGTCTACTACAGATTAAACACCGTTAATGCTGTAAGCATAGAAGTGGTAGAATAACAGTTTTGTAAGATAAAAAGTTGTAAGATTAAAAGTAATGTCTAAGTATAAATATACACTGTTATTTTCTAACACTGTTGACTACTTTGGCGTATGATTTGCCCATACAGCAAGGGTAAATTCATTCCATCATAATTCATTTTGCGGATACTGCATTGCGAATAATAACATTTTACATTCAAGCACATTATCAAGTGTATTATGAAATGTACCAATTGTACCCTCACAAATTGTTTTTTGCCTACGTGCACAAAATATACAAGTGTCTGAGCAATTCTAAGACAGAAAGGCAATGAACACGGAATTAACCGGTACTTCACCCAAATCGAGAGTAATGAAATCCTTACAACCACCACAATTGATAAAATAACTCATTATTAAGAATTGGGTTATTGAATCTATTATTACATTAACTTAAGCTTACATTGATACAATCAAATACATTATTATTAATTTCCCCTAATTGTCACAACAACTTTAAACATTGTGAAATGACCATGTCAGGTCATTCAACGACCTCAAGTTACGCCCAATACACGCCAGGTCATACAATGACCTCAGAAAATCCGGCCACTTGCCATAGATACAAAAACTACGCCCTATACATGTGTTCTAATCTAACCAATAATAGCCCACCAGTTTCCAACAGTATTTTTCGAATCTTTATCTTTTCAAAATTTTAAATGCCACTCGTCTGCTTGCTTCAAGCCTTAAGAGTTGTACCGTCGTACCATCCGGCTGATTTTTCGCACATCTATTTACCACACAAGACATATTTTTTCAACCTGTATTACTGACTTCAAAGACAAGTTTTTCAACCTGCCAAAAGTTTGCATACATTTTACTGTCCTACCAAGTATTTTACAAGTTTCCACCTCTGTGTCATCAACAACTATATACCCTGTAAAGTTTATTCTTTTATCCGTTACATTTTTTCCCCTTTCTAACAAAGTAAAGGAAAGCATACATTTTCATGAAAATGACAAAGGTTAAGAATTACTGCGGAAATATTTACCCCCTTAAACAAATTAATCCTTTCCAAACGACTTTGCACATTTCGTATACATCCTACCATTTGGGGGGCAACATCCAGTTATTCTTTTTTAGTGTAATCCTTCCATGCAGGAGAGGAAAGGGGGAAGGGGGAGGGAAGAGTTTTTGAAAAATGTGAATTCATTTTTGAATGCACAGCCCCGTACGCTACAACTCTTGCCACATCAGAATTTGTTGAACCCTCCAAAGTCTCCATGATGCAATTTTATACAATGGAAATTCGTGCTGGTATGCTTGCTTATATTGTATTGCCAAACCCGAATTATAGTTATCGCGTATCCAGCTTGTAATTTGTCTTGCCCCCTCTATTCTTCAATGCCCCCAAATGCTCAACCACATTAGTATCCGCAAATAACTACCTAGCAATCAATCCCTTTCATCATGGTTACCAATTTTTCAGATAAACCTTAAAAATCTAAACTCGAGAAATCTCATTAAAATCATTTTCACCATTTTGTTGCTTACGCACCAATCATAGTTTACGCACCAATCATAGTTTATGCACCAACCATGGTTTATGCACCAATCATAGTTTATGCACCAACCATAGTTTATGCACCAATCATAGTTTATGCACCAACCATAGTTTATGCACCAACCATAGTTTATGCACCAATCATAGTTTATGCACCAATCATAGTTTATGCACCAATCATAGTTTATGCACCAATCATAGTTTACGCACCAATCATAGCTTATGCACTAATCATAGTTTATGCACCAATCATAGTTTATGCACCAACCATAGTTTATGCACTAATCATAGTATATGCACCAATCATAGTTTATGCACCAACCATAGTTTATGCACTAATCATAGTTTATGCACCAATCATAATTTATGCACCAACCATAGTTTATGCACCAATCATAGTTTATGCACCAATCATAGTTTATGCACCAACCATAGTTTATGCACCAACCATAGTTTATGCACCAATCATAGTTTATGCACCAATCATAGTTTATGCACCAATCATAGTTCACGCACCAATCATAGCTTATGCACTAATCATAGTTTATGCACCAATCATAGTTTATGCACCAACCATAGTTTATGCACCAATCATAGTTTATGCACCAACCATAGTTTATGCACCAATCATAGTTTATGCACCAACCATGGTTTATGCACCAATCATAGTTTATGCACCAACCATAGTTTATGCACCAATCATAGTTTATGCACCAACCATAGTTTATGCACCAACCATAGTTTATGCACCAATCATAGTTTATGCACCAACCATAGTTTATGCACCAATCATAGTTTATGCACCAACCATGGTTTATGCACCAATCATAGTTTATGCACCAATCATAGTTTATGCACCAACCATAGTTTATGCACCAATCATAGTTTATGCACCAACCATAGTTTATGCACCAATCATAGTTTATGCACCAACCATAGTTTACGCACCAATCATAGTTTGGGTACCAACCATAGTTTATGCACCAATCATAGTTTATGCACCAACCATGGTTTATGCACCAACCATAGTTTATGCACCAATCATAGTTTATGCACCAATCATAGTTTATGCACCAACCATAGTTTATGCACCAATCATAGTTTATGCACCAATCATAGTTTTCGCACCAATCATAGTTTATGCACCAACCATAGTTTATGCACCAACCATAGTTTTCGCACCAATCATAGTTTATGCACCAACCATAGTTTATGCAACAATCATAGTTTATGCACCAATTTTAGTTGATGCACTAACCATAGTGTATGCACCAATCATAGTTTATGCACCAATCATAGTTTATGCACCAACCATAGTTTATGCACCAATCATAGTTCATGCACTAATCATAGTTTATGCACCAATCATAGTTTATGCACCAACCATAGTTTATGCACTAATCATAGTTTATGCACCAATCATAGTTTATGCACCAACCATAGTTTACGCACCAATTATAGTTTATGCACCAACCATAGTTTATGCACCAACCATAGTTTAGCGGCCTTATACTGCATTTAAAACATGGTGCACACACTATGATTTGGTGCGTAAGCTTCAAATGTGTTCCAGTTTTCTTTTATGTTACTTTCCTTTCTCAGTCGGTATACAACGATAATACTAATTTATCTTTACTGTGCAGATCTAATTATAATAATTTCATGTTTTTTTTTTTTTTTAATTTTAAGCCTCCACAACGGTAATGAAGAAAAATAGACAGTACAAGCCGCAAAGCATAGAATCATCAGGCTGTACTTGTCAAAAAGAACTTTCAAGCTTTGTGAACTTTTTTACAAAGTTTTCGATGAGGGTGGAATTTTTCGACATATGGTTAAAGATTTCACTGACTCCATGTATCCCATCATGAATAATACATATTTTATTGTTCAATATGGGATCTGCCTTTATCAATTCTTGTAATTCTAATGTGCTTAATTTGGCCATACGTAAAAATTGTTGCCACCCTCAAGAGAATCCAACCTTATACCCTCGGTACCATTTTCCAGAACTAACACATATCTCAGGCGTTTGTATGTCTCGTGTTTTTCAGCCCCGGATGGAAACTTCACGGTCCATTTTCCTCAGGAAACTGGGTTGCTCCTGCCGTGATCTGTCAACTTTCCAAGGCTGCCTTCTTGAAGAAAAAGGGGTTTCTCTTATTAGTTCCATGGTAAGATGCGTCATTTACATGTACAATAAAAATACGTTTTGGAATTTCAGAATACAAATTGGCCCCAAAAGGTACATTTTTCACACTCGCCGCTGCTGTGTAGGTCTGAATCTTAATTCTTTGGAACGGTATCGTTTTTGGCCTCTAAAACCCATAACCGATAAATATGGGTCTGTGCTTCCTGGCTATAGGTCACTTTTGGCACATACAATTTTGCTTTCTGTAACTCTATATAATAAGCGTTGATTTGTATCCCCCTCCCCCCCCCCCCCTCCCATGTACCCGCCATAATATTATATTCGGGCGTGTGGGTTTTATAATGATTTCTATTTGTACCCCAATCAGAGATGAGTTGAGCGACCTTGAAAATGTCTGGCTTCAATAACCCTATTCATTCGTAAACTCTCTCTTTTTTTTTGGCTGTGTGGACAGTTTCCATTTCTTCTGAGATAAATGCATTTGCAGTATGTGTCACCTTTGTGTGATCATCCTTTGTCCACATCCTTTTTCAAGCTAAGGTGGTTGGTTCTGTATTGGGCAAATCTGTCTGATACCTCCCCGCCATTTTCCCCGTGGTTGTCATCCAGTTACTGTCCTAGAACAGCAACGTTTCCAGTTAGGCTTTATACGGGTACATTGCATTGGACTATGCACTTTTACCCCATTGAACATCACTTCCACGGATGACCATAATGTATGGAAGATAGCATTGATTGGTACAATCCTATCGGACTCTGAACTTTAACTTTCCTCAAACCCAGCAGTAATCGTGTATTGTACAAGTCTAGGTACACTCCTGAGGGTTGTGCTGGTATTGCAGATCTTATATTACTTCTGGGTTGAAGCCCTCTATAAGGCAGAAATATTTCCTCCTCTGTGTGTACTATTGCTGTCAGCTCAAATGGTGACGTGGCAAAATAATCAAACGCGGCATTGTCTGATAACAGATTCAGACCTTAAGTTATTTTAGGATTCTTGAAGATGGTTTCAAACGGCTCATTAAAATCGTTTTCCACAATCATATAAGTTTGGTTTTCAATAATGCTAACGATTGGTTTCAAAAATACTAATGTTTGTGTTAATCTCTTGTCTACGTATTTTTATAGGTTTGTAAATGACAACCCAATTCTGATTGTTCCTCAGAGTTTCATCATGCTTGCAGAATGTCATCACTGTTACTGCTTCGGGGAGACTTTCTGCGAACTTCATGGACAGTTTCAATATACCTTATTTTTCATCTTGAATGATATTCCTGCCAATTTCTCTACACTTAAATCAAAACCAAACGCTGTATGCCCTCCCTTCCATAAGTCAGGGGTAAGATTGATACTGTCGTTGCTGTTCAAACCCCCCGCAGCATCCATCAACTTGATGTAAGCTTCCATGTACACGGTACTTTCGTTTGTGCCAAACTGTAATTCCATGGCTTCACTCGGGTACTTGTCCTCCCCCGCAAAAATCTAAAGTTCAGTCATTTTTTTTTAGTGATGAAAGATCATGGGGTTACTTTCCTGGTCTTCGGTGAGAGATGCGTTAATCACCAAACACAAAAACACCGGATTGGGAAGAACGCCTTCCATGACCTGCTGTACATGCAAAGTACACAACCCTGATGGTACAACATTGTAATAAATCTAAGCTATTTTGAAAGGGAAGCTACTGCAAGATGTGTGGCCCACTGTCACTCAATTTCCAATCGTGGTGCTGACACCAGTCCCGCTCGTCCAAAGATCAGCACCGCCCATTTCTATTGCAATACCAAAATCCTTTGCTTTAGTTGTGTCATCTCCCGCCAACATGTGGAAACCTGGTTTACTTTTGTACAGTTTAATGTCCACATTGATATGGTCTAATAAATACATGAGTGACTTGAACAGATCAAAAACAAGAGCCCCGTCAATTCAAACGTCTTTGTTGTCCCAGCTGTGGCATTCTGGATGAGTGCATTCCTTTCTGTCTAACCGGTTAAAAATGCACTACTAGCATAATAGGTCTTGGCCGTGGTATCTGTCCGCTCCTTATTATCATACCACATTCACAAATGTCCCTTTTGCTTCATTGTTGTACGATAGTAAAGTTTCAACATAGGCCTTGTGTGGATATATCACTGACTGATCGCTTCAATCTACTCTCCCCTCCCTCACTTTGACATCCTCAAGCAAAGATGACATCAAATTATTTGTTGTCGACAGTTTATCAGCTGATGCAAGGGCTGTAAACCCATCCAATTTTTTCACTTTACATTCCAATAGGAGCTTTATTGATTTTAGATCCAAGTATGTACTTGTATCCCCCGTAATGTTCAATTCTAATGGGCCATATTCAGTTAAATTCCCTGTAGGGTGTACTCGCATCCCTTGTTTCTCTGCAGTATAGTTTTGAGCTGGGGGGCATTTGAAAAAGAAAAACAAAACTCTGATGTATCCATCATCAGTAGTTTAGCCATCTTACTAACGCACATACTTTGCCAAAATGTTATCTAAAGCCACTTGTTCCAATTCTGTCCTTCTCTTTTTTCTTTCCTGCGTCACGTTTTTTCCTGGTTGTCTTCATGATTGTCTTTCTTCTCTTTAAAGTTTGTTTTCTTTCTACCATGACCTGATTGCAATCGTATCCTCGTTGCATCTAGTTTTATTTTAATCTGCAGTTATTTTGTTCTTTTCTCTAGCATTAATTCTCTTCACTGTGGATTCCACGCCTCTGCCTGCTACACTAGCCGCCAATGCATCGGTACCTGCCCTTGCAGCCCCTTTGCCAAACTTCTTGCTATTCAGGGCTCCTTGCTTTTGCTGCTTTAACCCCTACTTTTAAACCAGTTTTAATTAATGGAATCAACCTGCAAATATACTTCATATTCTTCCCTCTCCTCAATAAGGCGAAGCAGCAAACACTGCGTTAGCCATAATGATACACAAACGAAATCTTTTTCAATAATGAGCAAATACAAACTTGTATGACTTATACACACTTTTCTACAACACAGACAATCTATTTCGCTTAAAATACAAATCTAGCACAGTTTCTCTTGCAATGAATTATATTAGATATCCTAGCCCGTCATACATTGCTATTTCTATTAAATTACTTGTATGTGTATTTACATCTACATTTCTTACGGTATAAGGCTCAAAGCTGTCTATTTTCAAATGCATCAATAATAGGACAAAATTACACCCTATCATACTCGGTAACAATGTTAGCATACACGTACATATGCCGTATTCTAGGTGACACAAATGGAAAATCAGTCACTGTCCATAGTGTAGTGGTTCCAGACTCAGGAATAAATGCACCGGTATGAGGGCCATGGTCTATTGACACTGTCCTACTTGCAAAACAAAAAATATGACATATTCGCCCATGAAACTTAAATTTAAGTAAGCTTGAGGTTGGTTTCATCCGTATCTTCCCAGCGTCAGCACTTTCACTGATCAATTTTATTCTTAACTTTGACACAACACTTGTGTCTGCTGCCCACAGCTTCCTAACCCCCAAACCACTTGCTTCCATTTGAGCAGAAGTATCCGGTTGTTTCAACTCCACAATTCTTTCGTCTATCGTATCGGGCTTGCCTGTAGTTTGGATAAGGCTCAACTTCTTTACCGAACTTGTTAAAGCCCCATACACGCTATGAGACAATGGAAAGTAGGTATTTTGTACCCCACAGTCTAACTCCTATCCAATTGAGTCGGGTAAGATGTTTTTTTCAAAAAATATTTAATTAATTGTTAAAATAAACAAGATTCGGTTTACTGCTAATTTGCTGATGAACCTCTCGCATCTTTGTGGCCATTCTGTTTACAAACTTTACGCCTCCGAAAATGCAATTCTATTACAGTCGTGCCTTTTCAAACCCAACCTTCATTCGTTTATAATGAAAACTTAATCAAACTTATGTTGTTTTTATCCAGTACCTAAAACATTTGGGTGGTATACCACATCCCCCGTATTATTTATAATCCCAGTGAATAATAACCTTTTCCTCTCATCATTCATCAAAAGAGGTGCAATTAGATTACAATAAACATTAATTTTGTCGAGACTTGCTACCTTATAAGTGTTGTCAGCTATTGTTATTGTATTGCTGCCATACGTTAATCTTAATGTTTTACTGTCTTACCCAAGATAAAAATGTAGGGCTCCATTTATTTCCACTTTATGCCAATTGGATTTAAAAGTCTATTTTATATATCTTTTTATCCCCCACAGCATCTAGGAAAAATTGGACTCGCAACTGCCTACATCGCCAACATTCGGGCACCATTTCCCCCATGCATAACGTCCTTTGTAATCTCTTGCAAAGGTGCAATGGGTAACAGCCGGAGTTAAATGGTTCTTGATCTTCAAGCTTTTATTCTTGTACTTGACGATTTTACTAAAAAAACGTCACTTGGAAAATATGATGCAATATTCCCAAATTCCCAGTCTCCCGTGAACTTTAGTGTTTTGTGGAGGTGACCGTAGAATTATAGGTTGCATTTCCCGGGTATCCACCCATATCAGCACTACTTGGTACTACCCATGTGAAGTCCTGTTGAACCGCCATCTACAAAATTTTCACCACGGATCCACGAAATAAACTTATTCCCGTATCCTAGCCACTTTACCAAATGTTGTTTCTTGGCATCAACACCTTTTTTACGTAACACTTTTTTAATTTTGTACACTTCTGGCTGCTCTACCCTTTGTACAATTTCTGGATAAAAGATCATTCTATGTCTTCCCCCTCGAGGTCATTCTATTTATACATAACTTTATCATAATGCATTACGGCTGTTACCTCACCCACTTCCTGGGTCCAATTTTGATAATACCCTTACCGAATATCCCTGCCCCTTTAAAGATGCGAACTTTGTCCCCATTTCTAATATGTGCGCAGGTTTTTCCTTTTTCATATCCCCATACAGACGCTGCCATACTAACTTTTGATTTTTCTCATTTACCTCTGCAGGTGCTGACCCTATTGCTTTGTGAAACCTTGCGTTATATCCTTGCTCAACTAAAGGTAAACTTTCCAAGCATTCTGGTACACCTTTATGTGTGATATATTTCCATATAAATGGTTTCATTGTACAATTAAATCTTTCAACAATGCTTGCATTTTCTTCACTATGAGTCGAAAACAATTTTACAGTATGTTTGGCCTACAGTGCTTTCACCTTGCTATTGTAAAATTCTTTACCTTTATTAGTTTGCAAGTTTATGAGTGTATACCCCTTTTATGAAACACGTTTTCTAAAGATTCTGCAACTATTTCTCTTGTTTTGCGTTTCACCGCTTCAATTACATCAATCACAAATAAAATATAATTATAGCCTTTTTTTTGTTTTGCTACTAAGTGCATGTCCATTTAATCGACTTGAAATTGTTCCGCTTCACCAAACACCGTCACTTCCCTCCAAATAAACTTCCTGCGTCTTGGCTTGCGGAGACTCTGTTTGCTTAAGCCTTAGCCGATTCAGAACGTCCCCCTTCTTGACCTCCCTGGGTCTCTGCTTGACGACGTTCTCTTATCTTGCGAATCCAATGAGTGCTAAAAGATTGCACCAATCTTGTAATCCGACTGTTATGTTTGGTATCTGTTTCGTCATTTTCTGTTTTTATTATCACGTTTCCACCACAGCATGCACAATTGATTTTAAGACGACGTAAATTTTTTCTTAAACTGAACGTGGGCAATCCTGCCATATCTGTTTTTTAATCAAATTTGATCCAATTTTTAACTAGTCCCGTTACTCCTGTCTCTTCTTCATATGTGTCTGTTATTAAATGTTTTATATCTTCTTCTGTAAGTTCGACATCCTGACAAAGATCGACTTCATCATCATTGTCCTTATATGGGATTGGACTGACGCGCATCTTTCTTACCAACTCTCTCAATTCACAATTTGGGATTACTGAGAGTGGTACATTAGTATCCGCTAAAGCCGCCGTAAATGAAGTCAATCCCGGCGCCGTCAAACGTCTCAAATGTGATGCACTTTGAGATAATAAATCACTCAAACTCGATCCTTTGATTTCTTTACCACCATAGACAAAAGCACCTTTTTCAATAAACCTATCGCCCATTTCATTTCATATTGCGTTCAGAAAACGTTTTGCTTTTCTTGTTCTTTTTCCGTTATTGATACTGACAAAGGCTTGAGGAATCTACAACTCCTTAGAACCCGGTGATTTATACGGTGACAGTCTATTGGTGACAATAGTCGGAGTGGGATGAAAGGGGATATTTGCACGTTGAATAGCAATGAGATTGAATCTTTTATGTTCTTTCAACACATTACTACATTTATCATTTTTTCATCATCATGCAAAGTACTGTCATCCATTATCTTTTTGATTTCTTCTTCAAGATTAAACACCAATTTGTTTTCAAGGAGGGTTTGTACATAATTCGTTTTGATTGTCATATATTCAGCATAAAGAATAACTATATATCGTTTCATGTTCGTTTGTTTTTAGGTTTTGCTTTCTTTCAAGTATAAGTTTCTATTTTAAACAGAAATGCTAGTATACCAGCAAACGGAGTTATTGTTTGCAACACCGGTTTGATCACACGCTAATAAAAGTTTCCACCCCGTCTTTTATTTCGCCCCTTAACCACGGATTTCACAAAAGCTTCCTTCTTCACTGCCTGCGGGATAGATTTATGAGCCAACATTTGCAAAATCTTAGAAAAAAACCGCATACACAACCTTTGCTTTTCGGTCAAAGATACTCTTCCTTTATTAATGTTCAAGGCGATCTTTCCAAGTATTTGATAAAAAGCTGGTGATACATTTGTACAAATTTTACAACAATCTTTACTCTTCAACTTTGAATTACACAATGCAGTTAACACCTTTATGCCTTTTTATATTATCAAGATTATGTAAACCCTCCATCATGTACACAGCTGATTACAAAATACAATCACATCTTACTTTACATACATTTTCAAATTTCAAAACTTGCCTGCACATTTGCAAACACATCCATGCACAAACGTAACTTACCAGACGTCCCGGGCTTTATTGTAATAAATAAATATCCAAACCTTTTGACCGTTGCTTCTTCGTACACCTTTAGGAAACTTTCTCCTGTTTTTCTTGCCGGGGTACATTTGTTTAGCCATTGTATTGATTACACTCATGTCTGAAGGTTTTTCAAATATTGACATGTAGTGTGAATTTCTCGGTAGCTCTCACCCATTTTAAAAAATGAATTTGTAGACCATTAAAATCACCGATAAATTTGCATGATGATCGCCCCGTGTAAATAATTTGGTGACTACTTCACCCCTTTCAGACCCATTTCAGACATCAAATCATCAATAACAATTACATTATGTTGTGTTGTGTTGTGAAATATGCACTTAGTGCTTTCATTACATGAACCTTTTTACTGCTGCTGGTAGATCCAGCAACTATTCATGTAAAAGGTGTTTGTAATCGTGCATCTATAAACTCCATATTGCTCAGTACTACTACAAATGAATAATTAAATTCATCTAAGCATACAATTTGCTTTTAAAGTTCTATTTCTTATTTTCATATCACCTATTTCATATTATATATCATATTATTTCTTATTTCTTATTACAGATTAACAAAAAGTTCATATTACATATCACATTGTTTCTTATTACAGATTAACCAAAAAACATGGAAACAAAGCAGCACATGCTCCAATTATCAAAGGGATTATTCTCAGGAGAGTGAAAATAGCATCGGTGCGCCCAGAAGATGTGATTACACCCGGACCAACAACAACATTCCGAGTAAAGGATGAGGTGTCGTATGTAATACACTGTGTTAGCATTTCCTTCATAAAGCATGGGGACCATTAATATTCTATAATACAATACAAAACTAACTAAAAAGCAAACGAGACTCTGTTTTTCTTAAAGCGGGACAATTGAACTTTTACTGGTGTTTTGAATAAGCTCGTAATTATGGGTTTCTTCTTCTCTTGCACCAAATATCCCCAAGGCTTCGTGGTATAATATCCAAAATACATCCGCTTGTATAGATCGGCTTATATTCTTTTAAAACCACACGGGAAACAATTAAAACAAAAAAAAGTTTAACATTTAATGTGATACCAGAAACTTTACCATTCATGAACGTTGGACCACCAGCATTAAAAAAATGATTATATAAGCTCCATTCCCATATCCAACCAAATCATCAGCTAGATCACTGAAATAATCACCAAGTTCTGGCGTCCAATCCTCAGGCTTAGATACGTATATGACACTATCCGTGTCGAAATATAGCACACGGTCCCGCACTTTGGTTAACAAATCATACAATTTCAATCGCGCTTGCGCAGTGGTATGCGCGGCAATGTACATATTCGTCTGACCCCTCCTACCACTTACTCCTCTTTGTCGGTGTAGGTGCTCATTGCTGTTTTATTTCCACTAATGAGCAAAATGTTATTCACGTCTTTAATCTCGTCACACATTAGTTTAAAGAGTTGATTGCAATTTGTTACAAATTCTGTATGCGGTAAGTTGGCTCTCTGCCCGAATTTACCCCAAAAATAATTCTACATAAGCTTCGCCAAGGCACGCATACCAGTATTCTTCCGCACAAGATTGGAATCTAATTCCCCCCCCCCCCTCTCCTTTCAAATATTCATTAATGAATCTTTCTTTATCCTCTCCGGCTACATACCAAGACGGCCAATCAGTACATTCCTGCTTCATTTTTTGCATAGCAGAAATAGATTTATTGAATAAACCTTCCGTTTCTTCTCCTTCCTCCTCCTCCCGAGAATATTGCATAGATCCCTCAAAATGGTACACCTTGCTAATCTCGAGGACCTTATAGCCTTGTTTTATGGCTTCCTTTTCCCTTCAAGCTCACCCAAGTCCCATAAAAATCCCCCTCATCATCAGTATGTGTACATTAACTTTCTTTCACTTGCACTGTTAACACTGGGTGTAATACCTAATACTTTACAATTCAAAGTACCAAACAAACCATCCAAATCGTCCACGACTACCTTCTTTAACATACAGGGATGTCCTACCGGATAAACTCCATACTTATTTACATAAGGATATGGTGAACAAAAATCAACATACTTAATTACCTCATCATCCTTACATATGTAACTTAAGCAAACGGCATTATTTGTACTAAAAAAAACCATCTCGGGGGAGCAATGGTGGCTTAAATACATTACATTTACAGATAGCATCGACTGAGCTCACCTTTTTCTCTCTTTTCCAATCATACAACCACATCTCTACAACATCATACCCCAGATCACAAAAAATTGAGTACAATTCTCCCGACACCCTACCCCCCCTTCCCCCTCCCCCCACCCCTTCCCCCGCCCCACTTTCTGAACACCACCTTGCTCCACCGCCGCCAGAACCATATCAGTTGTATCACAAACCATTTACTTCCCACGGAATACACGCATAAACGCAGATGCTATTATAACGGATTTGAAAAAAGGATCTTCACCAAATTGTTCTTCAAACATTAATTAGAACATACAACACCCCTGTTTAGAAATAATCACATCAGACAAACAATAATCATGCAATTCTCGCTTCATATCAAGCGTTCTGTCTTCTTGTTTAACATACAACCTATATAATTCCTCTTGTTTAATACCCATCATCTATTCTGTCATAATACTTAACATCAAGCCACGCCCCCACAAAACTATTGTTTTGTCCATTATCAAATAAATACAGAAATATAAAAGCTTTCTTACGTTCAAACAAATTGAATGTGGAGGGAAACTTTGCCAAGGCCATGGGTAAACAAATAACGAATCAAATGAAGCAAAAGCGAGGCTGATTAATACTTTTTCTACTCTGAAAATTAGATTTTGTACTCATTATTGATAATATCTTATAGCCATTCATGATTACACTGAAAGTTATACATCTACGTGTCAGTCCTGGTAAAATAAAAGCTCCATCATAACCTTTAAAGTTATGGGCAACATATGTTGAACCAAACATTGATTATTCCAATACGAAATCTAAAAATGTCTGAAATTATCGTTACCCGGCAAATTCAAACAACCTAGGATGATCACTTCTGATATACGTACCTTCAATAATCTCATTCTCCCTGCAAAATTAACAAAAAACAATCCCCATTACAGAATTTGGGACATGCTCCTCCTCCTACTCTTCTTCGTTTCCATGAAAATATAACTTACAAAATTAAAAAAAACCATACTTTGGTACACACACAAAAAACGCTTGTTCCCCACACCTTTCTTTACAACACCCAATTTTACTTCCTTTACAAAACATTTGTGACCCTCACCTTTTGTCGCATGACAAATTGCACAATACATACCTGCATTACAGGTATGTTTATTACGTCCTAAAGGTCGATTACATAAAGGACACTCCATCACAACATCGCAAACCACCCCCTTCTTACTACTCCCACACTTGTCGTATGCCTGGTATAGCACACAGAATTAGGAAAAATCCGAAAACATTTCGGACTTGTCAACAAAGGGCATCTTTCAAAAAAATTATATTCTAAGCTCTACAATAGCGACAACAATTTGCACATACATGATTTTGTCGATTACGAAAACTTTTTCCCCAATCAAAACAAAAGGAACATACTTGAAGAAAAGAGGAAACACTACATCATAGTGTTTATTATCAAAATATAAGCAAATACGTTTACGTCTCTTTGGTCCTTTGTACAGAGACTAAATCAATTGGGTTGTTGTGAAAAGTATATATCTATAGATCTGGAAATACCTCTTGAAATTTGCTTAGTGCTGCCAATGACTTCTTCCTCAACACCCACCTGTGCGTGGAGTAATTTCGCATGTTCCACTTGCCGCTAGAAATAATTAGCCAATCGGGTATATACATGTTGTCTATACTCAATATATGCGTGACCGACAATCAGAGCACGAAGTAAACACAAATTGCCCTTTCTTTCTAATTTCGTAAATATTCTCGCGGTTAACAAAAACCCATTCCCGATTCATCCCCACCCTGCCTTTAGGCATACTAATATGAGTTACTTCTATCAGTAAATTATCTGTGATTGTGAAATTGGTTTTAGATTGCATAACTTTCTCAATCGTTAGCTTTACACGTTCCACGGGTAATTGGTTAACCCGACTGAATGGCAAATAAATAGGATATGCTAGCAAATCCCTAGTTATCGATAATCCTACCTTATCGTTTGGCTTCAAATCACGTTTAAAAATTATGAACAAAACCTACAATAAAATAATTAACCCATCTAATTTATTGCTAACTTCTTCAGAAAGCTTCTCCAATACATTCAAATTTATTTTTACTTTATAACGCATTTGGCGTGTATGATATTGCGAAAATACTTTCAAACCAGCCTCTTCGATATTCATTAGTGATTCGGCAAGTTCTTTGAGCTCTCTTGTAGTAATAGTTGCATTACCACCGGCCAACATCTCATCAACAACAGCACCAACACCAACTGCATAATGATCTACATCTGCATCGTCATCTGCGTCTGCATCATCTGCATAGGCAATGTTATCGAAAAATAATCAGCAACATCATCTACAACGGTGCATTGACACCAACTTCATCATCAACAACGGCAGCTTTACTGAAAACGTCTACAACATCGGAAACAACAGCAACACCTTTTTTTGGAGGAGTGTCTGCTTCTAAATCCTCACACAAAAGTTTCTGAAAGTTTACACAGTTCAGAACATGATCCGGCGTATTCAACACTAAAATTTCATCAATAACAAGTTCATTCATATCCGTTTCCATTGCCGGCTCCACCACATCTCCACCAAAACAATTCTCGAAATCATCCAAATCAATTTCACAAGTCTCAACATTTACAGGTGGTGTAAAAAGATCAATGGAAATACAGATAGAAATTTCCATGTTTTCAGGTGTAGAAAACAAATTTTCCGGATCATAGCTCTAGCAACATCGTCATCACTGCTGCTAGTAATCTCGGATAAAATGGGTATTAAATTATTGTCACTGTCACTATCGCTGTTTTTTCGTTTTACATTATTTTTTCACGTTTTTAATGGCCTTAACTTGACTTTTAGATTTAATACCGTAACATAACGAATTAGTCTAGCCTAGTTCCGTTTTTAGGTCATGAAGATGTACACACCATCTATTATCATAATTAGACCAAATATGAAACAAAATAGACATGCGATTGTTTACGAACATTTCAAGATTTCACATTGAACCTCACCCACTCATTATTATGCATAAAATCACCATCAAAACCAATAAGGCACATCTACAGACCATGGGCTATCTGTGTACCAAATATAACATGAATACCGTTCTTGAGATATCGCGTTAATGAGCTGGCCATCACAAACACACATACTGTACATACATACACATACACGCAATCATGACCGCAAATGTTCTGATGCTATCGCATCGGAACAAAATCGGTGATATTTTGTTTTGGAAAAATACCAAAACAGGCCAAAGCTACCACCAAAAAAGGCCAAAAATGCCAAGAAACTCCCAAAATGCCCAAATGTGGCTGGAAAATGCCACATTTGACTTCCATTTGTTTTGCAGGAATTTCCCCCTCTTTTAAATATTTTTGAGCAGGAATTTGATAATATGTGTGGGAATCCTGCACCTTAATCTGAACACTAGTTCCAATCACTCAACCAGATTCAGTGAATCAAAGTGAAGTTTCCACTATTCATTGGTAAATTAGTGCAAATTTTCAGGAAAATAATCGTAATCTGACTGATTAACTATGACAAATTGTGATCTGTTATCAGCAGCACCTATTTCAGTGTAATCTGAACTGAAGTCCTTAGTCACTCAGGTAACTTTCCTGTCTTTTAGTGATAAACAAAGGCACTTATGACCTATCAGTCAATTTGAGGTACAGTATAATAAGGGTCACAATTTTGAATTTTGTTGCTATTATTGCTTCTATTGTTTGACCAAATTTGAATAAAGTTAATTGCCCTCTGACATGCACCATTCTCTGGTACTCTAATCACACAGTATGATATCAAAACTGATGACATCACACTTGCATGAAATAGAAATGATACTGTGAACACTATTAACATGTTTGCATGACTCCATATTACATAATGCCTTACAAATGACACTTCATTGAAATTTTACAAACGAAATCATTTTATATCCATTTACATTGTATCAAAATGTACATTACTATACATCAACCAATGTGAAATATGTGTGTGGTGTGGGCGGTTGGTTTCTGGTTTCTATAGTACTTCATTATTTGTCTATAGGTTTAATGTAATGATAAGGGTTAGCTTAGGTTTTAATTTTACGAATATTTAAAGGAACTAAAGTAGGAACCAACTTCACAGACCCTCGCAAAACTTGAGTGATTATTATTGAGTCAAATTATTAGTTATATCTCTGTACTTGATTGAAAACAAACATATTCTTTCAAGTCTAACACGGCTTTGAGAGTAGCTATAAATTTATACAGTACAGCATGAGGAAATTACTTAGAATTTACAGTTGCAATTTTGATTGTGGCCTGCAAAGTCAGGTTAGTCATCTTGCCTATGATTGAATCATGATTTATAACTACATGTATACTGATAACTACATGTAAACTATACCTTGGATTACTTTAGTAATCATTTTTTTTTTCATTTCTGGGAGTCTAAGATTATTCTGATGGTTAATTTTGTTAGCAATGGCAAGAAACTAGAGTTCTGCTATGTGGTCTATTGAAAAATGCCTATGGTTTGAGTTTCTGTAATGATCTATGGAAAAGTGTCTGAAGAAAAGGGAGTAATATTCGACTCTGAACTTTCATTTGAATCACAAATGCATCACAAAGTAAACAATTAGATGTATTGATTTATTTAAGTTACAGAACGTGAAGATTCGTGCTAGTCCTAATTTGGCTTTCAAAACGTTTGGCGCGGAGAAAACAACATTTCCATTGTGGCATAGAACACATCACTTGTTTCAGCAAATCCGAGAAATGGCTCGATAATGATGTCATTGACTCACTGCTTTTAGGCTTAAGTGGTTGAAATTTGGTTCAAACCATGTATACCATGCTGTAGCAAAGGCCTAAATAAATGAATATACATATATATATATGTATATATATATATATATATATATATATATATATATATATATATATATATATATATATATATATATATATATATATATATATATATATATATATATATATATATATATATATATACATATATATATATATATATATATATATATATATATATATATATATATATATATATATATATATATATATATATATATATATGTATATACATATAGATATATATATAGATATATACATTTAGATAAATATATATATATGTACATACATATATATATATATATATATATATATATATATATATATATATATATATATATATATATATATATATATATATATATATATATATATATATATATATATATATATATATATATATATATATATATATATATATATATATATATATATATATATATATATATATATATATATATATAGTCAATAATACTGCATTGAGCCATTCACCTACGTTTTGGGCATGAGTTTAATAAAGAAAACAGTGAAAACATGTTTTGTTTTTGTTGCAAGAGCCTTCGCTAGTGGCTTATTTTTCGAAGAGGGCTTTGGGTGGATGTATCTAATTAGCTGAAAAGCTGTCGAACAATAGAACGTTGGTGAAATCAACGTGAGTATAGTATCATATCGTACACTGACAAACCTTTTCAAAATGGCATACGCACACCTGTGTCAGTTTTAAGAAAAGATTTTATTTCATATTGATTATGTTATTTGTTGTTGTCTGAATCTTTTCAACGTTACGAATGTATTATGTATTGTCAAAACCAGTATGCAAGTATTGCCTTGCAAGTAGTGCCTACTGAGTGAGGTGTGTATATCACTTAGTTAGGGCCTAGGCTGGCACGAATCTTCATGCCCAAATCACGTAGTCACCTAATCCTCTCGATTAGGGCATGAACGAACGCACATGTATTAAACAAATGGAACCACACACTGGTGGGCTACAAAACGCATCCAAAAACGTTACACTAAAATTTATATGCAACTCAAATTGCGATATAAAAACTTTATTACTTTGGTCTACAAATTACTCCATATATACCTTGCATCCTTCTTAAGTGATCTATTGAAGAAAATTTATGATAGGTTATTCGAAAGACAAAGTTATTACTCTTGAAAATATGTTTGTCCAAATCAAAAACATATGCACGCTTCCAACTATGATCGTGGGCGCAAAACGAAATGCGAGAGCTTTCCCAAGTGATTGACCTTTGTTTTAAACAACAGCCCAATTTTTCGTAAAACTTGTTTCCTTTTGCGCGTAAGTATCTCTTAGTGTGCGTTCTCATCTCCAAGCGTGTTGTAGGCGTATGCGTATTACGATAACTGTAAGGTCTTTTTGGAAGGTGTATTTGGTCTCCTTAGGCTAAGTCGTTAGTCCTTATATACAAAATCAACATGGAGAAAAGGCAAGACGTTTGGGAGTAATGTACCTCTCAATTGTGTGACTCGCTCCTACACCCCCAGACAAGGTGAGTTATTGCACTAAAGTGGGTGGACAAAACATGTACACTGACATACCCCTCATTCACTTGACTGACATTTTTTGTGAAATGACTTACCCAAATCAATCACCTCTGTACAAAGTCAATGAGTTTGAAGTAAATTGACTGACAATTTGGTACAATGACGCACATGTGAGTCACTATTTCATATGTCATTGACTCATCTTTGACTGACATTGTTAGGGGTAGTAGAGGTTAGTCATACAACTGACAAGTGCATAACAAACAAATTAATTGATAAGATATACATTTGTAAATCAATCTCACCCGTAACTGAATTTCAAATATTTGCACTCTTCGTGACTGGGCCATCGCGTGAGCACCCGTAAAAAGTGTTTGTACCCTCTCATTTGTTTGTGTACACCCGCGCGATACAAGTATATGAGCTTACACGAATACGCAGTTAGTCATTTTGTACGCGGTGGGCAAGCAGCACTTGGTGGGCGGAGAAAATATTTCCCACAACTGTTCAATAAACATGTTATTTTGTTATGGTTTTACGACGTTTACATGTAAGTTAATTTAGGTAAGTTTATATTGTCTAACAATATTTTGAACAGTAAGTAAATTTTTGAACCTTTTTATGAATGAATTCCTAAACATTTTAAGGCACATACATTGGAGTGTTCCGTTAAACTATGCCTATCCTACTTATTATCACAACCCATGTACAGTACTCGTATGTTAACACTGGGACTTTTTTGTTGTGTACGTAGGTTGTTGCAGATACCACATTTCCAATTCGAGTCACTCACACTTAAGCAAAAGGCATTTTCCAAAATGAGATAATTTCACTTTGTCATTGGTAGCATGCCATTGGGTATGCTTCCTGGCTAATGTTAAGGCCCTAAACTACAATTCCCGACAAAACAAATGAAACAAAATCACAAAATTGGAGGCCCCTCTCTCCCCCCTTCTTAATGTTGCGCCAATACCATCGTCTCTAATTTTGAGCAAAATGACTAAATTGTCGGTGATTGTAGATCTACACTAGTACAGTAATTATAACTTTATCAGCTTCGCTCCACAAAGTTTGCTGATTTTAGGTTTAGAAAAGTCAATGGGATTTAACATGTGTTCAAAATGTTGCCCTAAAAATGTAAGGCATCTTAATTTTCAGTATCATAATAAACACTAATATACATGAAAATTCATACACCCTGAGCTGCTATCTTCAATATCTTTGATACAAAGTCATCTAAAAAAACCAAGTTTGCTTGAGAATATGTCAAAAATTGGTGAAGAAAATAAAATTCCAAGCCATTTTTGTTTCCGCGCATGCTATAAAGGATAACACGCAGTTTCATACGCAGAAATGCATCTTTACGAACGTACACGATCGATTGCGCGGGCGCATTTTAAATGTCTGGCAGCGCACAGTGAAAACTCTAAGATGAGTGTGGACTACGCTTGCGTGCTTTACGCACGCTCAAAGACTCAAAAGACAAAAAACTAAGGAAATGTTTGCACAACACGCACAAAAGTAGATTCTTTTAAACCTCCGGCTGATCTGTCGCTCTTTGATTACTGTACATGAGTACATTACACTTGCATCAATCGTACATTTGGCTAGTCTGATTACGCGATACCCATGTTTAATAAATTTCCGTAAATTTTGTCAAAAGATCATGTTGTTCTACTTTTGAGGAACAATTTTGCTTAGATAACCAGCCTATTAAGTTTTTGAACACAAGGTAACCTAATTTTGGTATCATTGGGAGGTTAGCCTATAGACCTAGGCCAATAGGAAAGCCAGATTTACAAAAATAATTTTCAAAAATGACTAAATTACGAAATAGAGGAAACCACTTACATAAGGGTGACTTTTTTAAGAGAAGGCAGTGGCACTTTAACTGTTGTATACAGGCCGTCGGCAATAAATGATCACAGCAGCCACGTTCCATGTATACATTGCTTGGGATACCTTTCTTGCAGGGAGTTGTGGAAATATAGATGTCCTCTTAAGCCAGACAAAGTGGGTGACGACGGTGACAACAAGGAAAAAACAAAACACTAAAAGTGCGCCAGCACAAAGCAGACTACGTATACCTATTGCATCTGGAAGAGACGATGTTAAAAGGTTATTTGTTACATTAGGAATGATAATATTGCCTGTATAATTAAAAGTGATGTTCTAATAATTCAACTGGCTGGAAGGATCTTCAACAGATCAGAACATGATGTACATCAACATGGACATATTCGCACAAAGTTGAGATAAATTGAGAGGTTGTTTACACAACTAAGGCATGACACAAAATATGCAAATGCGACTGTAACGTCTTTAATATTCCCGGTGAAATATTTGATGGTGGTTAGTGCAGCACAGACAGTATCTGGATTTAAGACTTGAATTTCCATCTGTATTCAACACCTTCATTAACACTTAAAATTGTGCATACCTTAAAAACCTGTGCTAATTTGCTAAAGGGAAATCCTCTTCTACAGGGCAATGAACAGTTGGAGCTTGGACCAAAGCTTTGATAACTTTATGGAGCTATATGAAATGAATTTGACAGAGGATGTGTCTACGCATGCAACACGTACCCTTCGAGAGATTTAACGGAATAAACCTAACATGTTGTCATTGACAGAAGATGTCATGATGTTGTCAAGTATATAAAGAAAGATCGAGACACGCAGATAGAAATACTCACACAAGACTTGCAGGATTCAAATGCTTTCATAGCGGCTTGGCATAGACTACAGAAACTTGTTCTTGAAAACGTTATTATATTCAATTGATGGTGACATGGTGAGGTTTCCAAAATAAAACTAAAAGACTACACAGAAAACTACAAGAAAAGTTTATCAAATATCATCAACACTGGATTGATGAAATGGGAGGAGGTTCTTTGTCGGAAGTTTCAGAGGATGGAAATCTCCCAAACTGTACCAGTTCTTTTCTCTTCTGAATTGAAAAACGCCATCGATATGTTGATATAAGTGTAATTCCAAATAACGAATACCTATTCTCTAGACTAGGGGGCTCAGAAGACCACGCCAGATTTTCCGATTGCCTAAGTGATTTAGCTGATATTTGTGAGGCACAACACCCAGAAAAGTTACGATCTACCCGTCTGCGTAAACACATCGCTACAATATCACAAATAATGGACCTAAAGGAAAACCAGTTAGATATCGTTGCTTCAATTCTTGGCCATGATATTCTGCCAGAAGAAAAATTCTAAATGGCGAAAGTTAGCAAGCTCTTATTGGCTGTAGATGAAGGATCTATTGAGGACAACGGATAAAACATTGATGAAATGGATATGACTAATGAAGATAAGAAGTATTCGCATATGTAATGTCCAGCAACGTGGTTCTTATGAAGGAGTGTTACTCTGGTATCAAAAAGTTGATTATACCGGATTCTGAAATCTGGAATTTCGTAAGGTTTTTGCTATAAAACTACCTTAATTTGTGGAATTAATGCGATTTGAACAGTAATTATATAGATTACAACATATTTTATATTGAAATTGTGATTTGAAAACATTGATATAACCACTTATGGAACTAAAGTCGATTTTAACATGAAGATAATTCCTTTATATATGTTGTATCCAACAGAGATACCCTTGGATGGAAACTTCAAAAATAGTGGTGGTGGGAACATTGATGACGACGCACCGGAAAACTCCCTTGTGATGAAAAAGGTAAACACTAATTTGTGTTTATATTAGCCCATTGTTATTTATAAAAGCAATACCACAAGAAAGGATAAACTATTTCATAAATACAAGTAAAACTGGTAGACAATAATGTGCATATTGTAACCACCCTGAATGGAACTTTTGTAACCAATGCAATTGTCAATGACTACAATTTTGTTTTAACTTAATCATTTAATTTCAGATTTGACCAATTATTGATATTATTCTGTCCTACAGCTGCGATATAGATTAAATGGAATGACAAAAAAAAAGTATATACAGAAGAGGTTATGTATTTCTTTGATTTGTATCATGTCCTTCTTAAACAGATATAATATTGGAACAAACCAAATATGCCAAAACGAAACCCACGGAGAGGTATTGGAGTGAAGCGGAAGTAAGAGCACTTATGAAGCATCTAGGAAATTTCATATACAAAAACAGCATTCCAGGCAAAGGGCACATAGGATAATGCCAAAGAAAGGATGCAGAAGCACTTGGAAGCAGATCATTACGAAACATAAAAGATTTTTGCAGAAATAAAATCCTTACAATCTCCTAACGAAGTAATATGTAAATCAAACATGTAAACACAGATTAGGCACCAGAAAAAGGACCGGATTTATAATTAAGATATGACTTAAAAAGTGGAAATTATTAAACAACGCTTTAAGTTGCCACTTTTGTTTGTTTCTAGCAAAAATTAGAATTGTATAATTTTGTACTCAGATGTTGCAGAATACTTTTTAATAAATGACAGTGTCCAATCTTTATAAGGCATATAAACCAAAAGTTTGTTAAAACTTAAATAAGAATTATAAAAAGATGTTTTGATCTCTCAGAAAAAGCTTCAAATTTGTCAATTTCTATTCGCCTGTTAACAGAGATGTAACAAAACGGTTTGAAATGCAATGAATATCAGTGTGCTACGTATAGATCACAACAAAAAACATGTACAAAAAACAATATGTTTTAGACTTCCAAAGGCAGATCATATTATACAAATTCTTCTGTAAAAATGTTCATGCTACTATATCACCAAGTTTATCAGAAGCATTAATATAAAAGAGGTTATAACAGTTTTTCTTTATTCAATAAAGAAAAGAATATAACACAAATGAATTATGGTGATGTCAATCGTCTGTAAAAGCAACAAACATGACTCTTCATTCATTTCTACAAAAAAACAAAGAGAAGTTCAGTTTTAACATTGCATGGAAAATAAGAAAGACAATTTATGACAATTTAGAAAAGACAACTGCAGGGTTTTGGAAATCATAATTATAACCTTCTGTATGATAAATACCATATAAATATTATAGATGTGCATATATAATATAACAAATAATTGATTCATGAATTTATATACAAAATCGTCGGAACACAGCATTGTCAGGAAAATAAGACAATGTCTAAACAAAATTTAAAAGATGTTTTCCAAAATTTAAGCAAAGCGAAAGTGAAACACATTGGAAATTTAAAGGTAAAGAAGAACATTATAGTTCTTTAAAGTTCAAATACCGATTTTTGAAGGTATAAAAACATCTTTATGTCAAATATTCTGCTTAAATAAATTATTTTAAAGGCTGTTTTGATTCCATTTTGTTACTTTAGATTAAAAAGTAGCTTTTCATATCTCCTATAACAGAGGTTAGCTTTGCTAGATTAGGAAATATAAGCTTCAACACTCAGTGGTGTAGAAGTAAATGAAGTAGATGGAAGTGGTAGTTCATCACTTAATACACTTTAGAATAAGACAAACATATATTTTCCGAAATGAGGGACAGGGGGAAGAAGGGAGGAGGGGGGAGGGGTGGAAAGGAGGGGCAGTTCATCCCATTGAAGAAGTAGAGGAGGCTGAACAAAAAATAAAATCAGTATGCTATACTTAAACAAGGTGTGATAAGGTCACAAAATACAGTAGTTATTGATTGGTTTTAAAAGTAATACATTACTTTTGTTTGGATTTTTAGGTTATTCATGTTCCTGCATGCAAATTTATAGTTATATTTATTCTTCTTAAAGTAGGTAAATGAAAGGCATGTCAGTAGTATGAAATACTTTTTAACATTTTTGGCGTTGTGGGATGACTCTTATAGATAGTCCAGCATTAGCTATGAACAAATTGAAAACAGCCGCCCTTTTTGTTAATGAATAGATTTGCGATGCCTATATAGTAGTAAGTAGGAAGGAGGTTTTTCATACTGCGTGCCAAATTTCATGTTTGTATCATGAAAATACCAAATGGCAAAAATAGGCAAAATACCTCCACATGGTGGCCATTTTGATTAAGGTAAAAATCTACAATCGTCCTATAGCTAGCTTCATTCCATCGTTTGATCCGATGTTCATACTTGTACTGTATCATACAGTGCACAATGTAAATACCTTTCTGCTGGACTAGTCGGCAACTTCCTATTGCAATTCAACTATTGCTAGGAGTACAGGAACGTACTGTTCACCGTTTTAAAAAAAACGCGATGCTTTGTACTTCCTGGAAGATATTCGTGTTGCTTATTGTGTACTTTATAAAAGGTGTCAAAATCGATGTTTACACAAAGCATGGTAAAAATCCCAGGATGTGGTGCTTCACAAAATGGCAGTCTTCTATGATAACGGTAGTTATTACATCAATAGTTTTATTTCATGTTAGTGTTGAAAGGTTGTTTTTGAATTTTATGAATAAACTCCTCTTTGTTATAAATCACCCACTATTTTCTACATCTTTTTCTTTATCAGCAAATTTTCTTTACTATTGTTCAACTAAATATAATAATTCAATTACATTTCTATTTGAAGTACAAGCTTTAAAATATCTTTGATACTGCCGGATATTTTAAGAGAAAAATCTCAAGGTTACCTCACACAGGAAACATGTAAAACCTAGCAGACTTTATAAGTACAATATCTCTTTCAGTTTTTCAATTTAATAAAAAAGAAATGAGAGGCCCTGACTTGCCAATGTCAGTGAACGAATGCCATCCACCCCCATTTCTACCCTAAACCCTCCATCAGCCCCGACACATTTCCAAAACTACATCCTGTATTACAATACAACTTCCAACTTAAGAAAATATGTGTGTCATATCAAACAGCCTGAAAAATGTACAATAACATTAAAACAAAATTATGCGAAACGATATTGCTAAACGTATGACAAACTAGACATTGAAAACGATACAAATCCCCTCACCGCTAATAATGCATATTCCAGACTGTCCCAAATTCCATCCCAACCTGTCCCAAATGTCATCCCGCGTCTATACTCTATGCAATCACACCTGAAAACCAGATACTGTATGTCATTCCACCACTTTCATGACCCACATGCCATCACAACTGAAATCCAGATGACATCCCATTCCGCCCTCTCCCACATGAAGACCCACCCTGCTCCACATGCCAACCTACCTGTTCCACATACCAACCCACCCTGTTTTACATGCCAATCCACCCTGCCTAACATGCCAACACATAATGACCAACATCACACCGCACCCTGCCCTACATACAGTTCCACCCTGTCTCACCCTCATCCAATTCATGCAGCTACTTTATCATCATGTCATCTTCTACCCCACATTCTGCTTATTGTTTGTATTTTACAAACCCATAATTTAACATTCTTTAGAAAGGAGATAACTTTTATTTGCATAGAAATGTGAAGTTAGTAAGTCATAAGCCATATATTTTTTTCAGGTCAAACATAGAAATGCACACTATACCTCACCATTAAGTGTGAACAATGTTCTTCACATATACTGTGTAATCATTTGTTTAAGCAAAATCACTATACTCACTTTAGTTCAAGAGATACCACATATACAAATGCCCAACTATGCCAAACTGAACAGTACCAACGCCTTCTACCACTGAAACAAATAGCAAGTTAATATCTTAGCTTAAATATCTTGTACGCAAGTCTATTGCTATGCAAATAACCTACTTAATATGCACACTACACCTCACCATTGAGTGAAGACAATACATATGATTATTTTTGTAAAACAAAATTCCCATTCCACTTTAATTTAAGAGACATCACAGATACAAATAGTTTCATTGTTATGCAAATTAGCTATAGATTAGTATGCATACACAACCCCCATTTATGCTCATTTAAAAAGTACCCGTGTGCTCTTCCCATCAAACAAGCACTATGCTGTTATCTAAGGTTAAATAATGTATGCAAAAGTCTGTTGCTATACAAATAACGTAAATAATATGCTTATTGCACCTCACAATTAGGTGAAGACAATGCTCTTCACATATATGATCATTTGTGCAAGCAGAATCCTGACTCCCACTTTAATATAAGAGATTTAATAGATACAAATATGTTCATTGTTACGCAAAGCTGTACTCACAACCAACAATTAGGCTTATTTATACAGCACCCATATCCTCTACCCCTGTGCCAAGTTAAATGAATGCACATCATGCATAACTTAAGTTATGCGCTTATGAATGTTAAATATTTTGTGCGAAAGTCGATTGTTATGCAAATAACATAATTGATATGCACACTTCACCTCAACATTAAATGTAGACAATGCTTTTTACATATATGGTCATTTGTGCAAACAAAATCCCCACTCCCACTTTAATTTATTAGATATCATAGATACAAATATTTTCATTGTTTATCAAATAAGCTAATTAGTATGTACAAACAACCAGCAATGCTTATTTGGACAGCACCGATGTCCTCTACACCTGTGCTAAGTTACATGAATGTACATCATTTATAACATAAGTTATGCGCTTATGAATGTTAAACATTTTGTACAAAAGTCGATTGTTACGCAAATAGCATAATTAATATGCACACTTTACCTCAACATTAAATGTAGACAATGCTCTTCACATATATCGTCATTTGTGCAAACAGAATCCCCACTTTAATTTGATAGATATCATAGATGCAATTATTTTTATTGTTATGCAAATAAGCTAATTAGTATGTACAAACAACCAACAATTATGCTTATTTGAACAGCACCGATATCCTCTACCCCTGTGCTAAGTTATATGAATGTACATCATTCAAAACATAAGTTATGCGCTTATGAATGTTAAACATTTTGTACGAAAGTCGATTGTTATACAAATGACATAATTAATATGCACACTTCACCTGAACATTAAATATAGACAATGCTCTTCACACATATCGTCATTTGTGCAAACAGAATCCCCACTTTAATTCAATAGATATCATAGATGCAAATGTTTTCATTGTTATGCTAATAAGCTAATTAGTATGTACAAACAACCAGAAATTATGCTTATTTGAACAGCACCGATGTCCTCTACCCCTGTGCTAAGTTACATGAATGTACATCATTCACAACATAAGTTATGCGCTTATGAATGTGAAACATTTTGTACGAAAGTCGATTGTTATGCAAATAGCATGATTAATATGCACACCTTACCTGAACAATAAATGTAGACAAGGCTCCTCACATATATGGTCATTTGTGCAAACAGAATTCCCACTTTTATTTAATAGATATCATAGATACAAACATTTTTATTGTTATGCAAATAAGCTAATTAGTATGTACAAACAACCAGCAATGCTTACTTGAACAATACTGATGTCCTCTACTCCTGTGCTAATTTACATGAATGTAAATTATTCATAATATAAGTTATGCTTTAATGAATGTTAAACATTGTGTACGAAAGTTGATTGGTATGCAAATAATATAAATAATATGCACACTTTACCTTAACATTAAGTGTAGACAATGCTCTTCACATACATGATGATTTGTGCAAACAGAATCCCCACTCCAACTTTAATTTAAGAGATATTATAGATACAAATAGTTTCATTGTTATGCTAATAAGCTAATTAGTATGCACACACAAGCCTTCATCATGCTCACTTGAACAGTACCCTTATGCCAAGTTACAATATATGTACACCATTCATAACTTAATTTATGAAAACTTAACCAAAAACTTTAAACAAAACTTTAAGCTGACAAATATTTCATTGTTATGTAAATACGCTAATTAGTATGCACACACAATCCTTTATTCATGCTTATTCGATCCGTACTCATGTCCTCTATCCCTATGCCAAGTCATATGTATGTACACCATTCATAAGTTAAGTCATAAAAACTTAAAGCAAAACTTTACCGGACGCCGACGCCGGGGTAGTAATGTAGCTGTACTATTCTTCGAATAGTCCAGGTAAAAATTGGGTAAATATCATTGTGCATCCACATTAGATTGATATTAGCACATTCCATCAATGTAAAAAATGACTTTTAACAAATTGTTTAAATGCTATATATCGTCGTAGGAATGTAGCGTTGTCCTATGTCCAAAAATGCCATTTTGAGATAATCGCAATTCTTAATTCTGCATAAATGTAGCACCTTTGGTTGAAATAGGCTAAGATGGATGTAAGATGCATACTAATACTGTAATAGAGCTTATGGAACTATTTTTTGGTAATATTTTCACTTTGAAGTATGCTGTACCTAGCTGCCGACAGAAAAGTCACACTCCATTCATGGCGTCATTTACAATACATTATTATGCATCTTTTTTAACTAAGCGTTGTTTACTGTAGTACCTTTTCAGACCTACAATCAATAACTCCTTCTACCTTGCGACCACGCAGCACAAGCCCGAAGTAGGCCTAGGCTATCCATAATATGGACTCAATTCCGACAAAAACCTAACGTTAAATGAATCAGCGTTAACATCGCATCATTTGGCTGAGTTGCAGAATACCCCGAAATACCTTAAATCTGTGAAGCCGGCTTCACAGTCAAGGTTTCGTAAAAATTTAAAAGCACCCCACTCCACACTCAAAATTACAAAACAAGGGAAACAATACCATAATATTCGCCAATTGAATTATGGATTATTCTAGAAATGCCGGTGACAAGCGTGGAGCCAGCAGAGCCAGCAGAGCCGCTTCGGGTGTATCTACGAGATATTCAATAACCTTTAACTTTTGTTAAACTTTGCCTCTTATTCAAATTCTTCTGCATCCCTGGTCATGGAACACTTAAAAATGGCAAGATACATTCGTTAGCAATCCATTCCCTGCACAAAATTAAAAAACCTTTTTCCTTAGGTGCAATATCGAAGAAATTTGAAGATATCTAAAACCATGTTAAAACAGCGGTTTCTTTGAGCTTCTATCAAAATCATTGACATAACTAATTAATAAATGTCTAAACAGTCAATATATTTTTGTAAAGGTATTTTCATTCCAAATTTTAGATTTGTTTATGATCAAATGTAAATAGCTTGACTTTGGTAATAAAGACTGTAATATCCTTTTAAGGCATCAAAAGTGTCTCAAAATTCCCTGATTTTGCACCTAAGGATGTAACCTTTAAAACAAAAATTCTTGTAAGGGGTGGATTGTTATTATGTTAACAAATTTAGTTTGCCATTTTTTAGAGTTTCGTTTTTAAATAAGAATACAAAATTAACATAAATTGAGGTTTTTCCTTTGCAGCCTAACACTAATTACCCATATGGTTGTCATTTCAAGTGTGGCTTATACTATTGCTATTGGTATGGTATTAAGCCCACCGAGGTTAGGCAAATAGTCAGCGTTCGACAAGTCTCCTGTCCGGAGTCCCAGGACAACTAATATTCATGTCAGGGCCAGTTGATTTACAAGTCAATATATATATGCCGGCCGGGTAACCATAAAGTGATCTAAACTAATAGAGTAAATTCCGTTTTAAAAACTTAATTCATTGCACAGATTATACTTACTGCAATAAAGCGCTGGAAATGCCCAGAAAATAACATAAGTCAGAATTATATTCCATTTATTTGAAGCCTAAATATGTTGTAATGCTACGAAAGGATCTTAAACCTCGCCAAACAACATACATATATAACATGCGCCCACATACATCTGTACATACAACGTAAACAAATATCGCACACACAAAACATATAATGAGAAGGTATATAATTTAGGCCACCAAAGCTGGTTAAACATGTGCACAATGCATGCTGTTTTACTAGCAAGGCTTGCTCCTTTCAACTAATTATATCTTACATAAAAAAATTCATGCATATTTATATCCAGTCGGTTTCTTGCCGCGCCGAGGTCCGTTCTGTTGTTAATGCACCACATCACGCAATGGGTCCAATACCGGTTCCGTGTAAACATACTGTATCGTGCTGGGCATACCGTGCGCTGTATACTGTACTGTTACGTGGCGAACTTGACCTGCTTTTACCGTGCCATTTGTTTACGCAAAAGTTAAAAGAACTTTCGTGTTTCTTTTGTTATTTTGAGCCTGTAAATGCTGTTATTATATTTGTAGAGGATACATGGATTACACTTTCTCCTGTTTTTGGTACTTATTGGTAGCCTAACTTAGTGTAAGAACCTTTTATTATTTGTACAGCATTCTCAGTAAATATCGCCGTAAAAATTATTTTACCATAACATGCATTGCCTAGTCCAATATTATCGTGATCATTGGCGGCAAGTGGATTTTGCTTCCTGAGAAGCATTTTTTTGCAAGTGAATTTTTTGGCGATTTGTCAAAAGCTGCAAATAGCATTGCTTTATTTTCATCAACAAACTGTTTTTTTTTTAAATAATAAATCAACGCAATTCATTATGACGTCATCCCGTATACTTGAAGAGGCCTAGATACTCTTGATGAATTATCATAACTAACGAATTACTTCAAGAAGTAACTCTCCTTGCTTTTGTGGTAATTTCTAGGGGTACAACCAGTTCTGCGAAAATTTTACCTTAACACTTTGAAGCTCGATATAAGCCGTTGATCTGTATCAGGGGTTAATACTATTACCTGATTTGTAAATTAGACCTTGAATTATAATATACTGTAGCCTGTATACACTCCTACTTACTAGGCTAGCATACTGCGGCCTAGCCTAACGCTACACAGTAACGTTAGGTATACACTACAGAGTAACGTTATTATTAATGCAGTGTTTGTGTTGTTTTTTGCGTAACGACTGTGAACCTAGTCTTATATAGCCTAACACACTATTTGTATTATTACCATTTCTACGGGGTTTTTTCGGTGGTTGGAACATTATTAATCCTGTGACCTGAGTAAGTTTATTGTTTGTTTTTTATACGTCATTCCATTCATATTCTCTTCTGCATTACAGTATTTATTTGCTTTACCTGTCTGTATTTCCTGTTTGTCAAGTATATTCATTCTTCTTGCCATCAATCATGTTCATTCTCACTCAGAACCTCGTCTTTCCTGTACTGTTCTTGTTAACATACTCCCGAGTCTCTGACTCTTTAAAATTCTTGTATTCGTCGCAACCTCATTCATCCAAGGCATCAAATTTGCCTCTAAACGCCCCAGGAACTGGTTACCATGTCTTGTTTGGCTCTAGTGATTATTCAAATCACGCACTTGCAACTTATCTTTGTATTGATGGGAAATTACATTCGTACAAATCAAGCTGGAAATTGACGAAATTCAAGTCACGCAGGAGAAAATTACTCCTTTTACTCCTTACCCTCTCTGGTGATATTGAAAGCAATCCTGGACCCTCCTCAAAATATCCTTGCAAACAATGCAACAAATCTGTCAAAAATAACCAGAAAGGTATTTGTTGTGATGATTGTGACTTGTGGGTTCATAGTAAGTGTGCAGGCATTAGTAATGCAGCTTACAATACTCTTGCATCATCATCTGATGATTGTTTTTCCCCGGAATGTTTGGCACCTTGTGGCCTGTGTGGACTCCAGTGTAGGAGTTCTGAAAAAGCAGTACAGTGTGACGATTGTGATCTATGGATCCACACTAAGTGCTGTAGCATTGACGACTCAAAATACAGCGATCTTATGCATTCTAGCTGTACCTGGGTGTGTGACACGTGTGACTTCATGAACTTCTCTGATTCTTTCTTCTTAACTAACAATTCCATCAATTGTACTAACTCATATGAGCCACTTCAAAATTGTTCTTCTGGCCTCGACTCGGGATCCAACCACCATCCCGATGTCAAATTGAAAACAAATTTCAAAAGGGAAAAAATTAAAAGGTTCTAAAACTTCTTGTTATTAACTTTCAGAGTGTTCGAAACAAGACGGCCTACGTGGAAAGTCTTATCAAAGAAAAAGACCCAGATGTCATCATTGGCACTGAAACCTGGCTTAATTCTGAAATTACAAGCGCTGAAATTTTCCCGGACAACCATACAGTCGTTCGCAAAGAAAGACATTCAAATGCTTATGGTGGTGTATTACAAGCAATACAAAATGACTTGGTTTTTACTGAGCTCACTAAATTAGACTCTGACTGTGAAATTATCTGGACCAAATTCCAATTTCCTGAGGAAAAGAGCATGTATATAGGAACATTTTACAGACCCAGTCACAATGATCTCACTAGCCCACTTGAGTTGAACAAATCCCTTTAAAAGCTTGGTAAAAATGCTGACAAAAACTATGTTATTCTTGCTGGTGATTTCAACCAACCTAACATTGACTGGAGTCAAAACATTATTTCAGGAACTAACGCTTCCTCCGAAGTAGCCAAAATTCTTCTTGAAGTGACCAATTCATTCAATCTCACACAAATGGTGCAGTCACCCACCAGAGATAACAACATCTTCGATCTTGTTTTTACTAACAATTCACCAGCTGTTACCTCAGCTAATGTCATTTCCGGTATAAGTGACCACGATATTGTTGAAGTGAATATCTCCCCTCCTCGTGAAAAGTTGCCTAAACGTAAAATATATTTAAAGAAAAAAGCTAACATAAAACAAACAAAAGAAAACCTGACCAAATTTAAACTGCAATATTATACTCAATTCAATAACTCCATTGATGTTGATGGAAAATGGAATTTTTTTGAACAGGAAATTAAACTGATTATTGATAAAAACACGCCTCACAAATTCACCTCAACTAAACTTAATCTGCCCTGGTTTACTCGAATCCAACGCCGCCTCTGTAGGGAAAAACATAAACTGTTTAGAAAAGCTGATACTAATCAACACGCCAATGACTGGACTACCTATAAAAGCTTTAGGAAGGCTGTCTGTAAACACCTCAAAGAAGCTAGAAACACCTTCATCTGTAATAAACTTAAAAACTCACTTAACGAAAACCCAAAGGCATTCTGGTCCTATATTAAAAGATTAAGAAGTAACTCTGTAGGTGTGTCTGATCTACTGAATAATGGTAAACTCTACAGTGGCAGTAAAACTAAAGCTAACATTTCAAATGACCAGTTTTTCAGTGTTTTCACAGAAGAAAACACCTCCCAAATCCCTGTAACTAAACCACTGTCCAACAGCAAAATATACCAACTTATAATTACTCCAGAGGGTGTCAAAAAGCAAATGCATAACCTACCCCCAACAAAGCCTCAGGTCCTGACCAAATACCGCTATGGTTTTTAAAAAACACACGCTGATGACCTCTATGAAATTCTATCTGATCTCTTTCAAACCTCTGTCGATAATGGTACTATCCCTAACAAGTGGAAAGAAGCAAACATATGTAGCGTTTTTAAAAAAGGTGATAAACAAAACCCAGCTAATTACAGACCTATTTCACTCACCGGCGTTTGTAGTAAAATCCTTGAGCATATAATCCACTCACATGTGATAAAATTCCTCGATGAACATAACATCTTAACTGATTTACAACATGGCTTCCGTGCAAAAAGATCGACTGAAACAGAACTCCTCTTAACAATAAATGATATCTCTAAACAAATTGATCAAAACACTTACATCTCTATGGCTATTCTTGACTTCTCAAAAGCCTTTGATAAAGTCCCACAACAGCGACTGTTATCCAAACTTTCCGCCTATTGCATTGATTGAAATCTCCTGGCCTGGGCCTGGTTTGCATCATTCCTCAACAACCGCATTCAGCGTGTTGTCTGTGATGGTGAAATCTCTGATTCTAAACAGGTTTTATCCGGTGTACCACAAGGTACTGTTTTGGGTCCTTTACTTTTCCTTTTATATATAAATGATATCCCTGATAATATAAACAGCACCGTTAAACTGTTTGCTGATGACTGCCTTGTATACAGAGCAATTGATAACCCCTCTGACCAACAAATCCTTCAAGATGATCGTAACAAACTTGAACAATAGCAAAACAAATGGCAAATGAATTCCAACCCCTCTAAATGCTACATCTTGTCAATTTTTTCTAAGAAATGCATTAAATCACCTGTTTATACCTTATGCAACCAGCCACTAAACCATGTCAACTCCCATCCATACATAGGTGTTGAAATTGATAAAAAAAACACTCAGATGTGATAAACATATACATAACATAACCAAGAAAGCTAACTCTGTACTTGGCCCATCAAAACGTAACCTCTCAAACTGTCCCACCGACATTAAATCCATTGCTTATAAAGCTCTAGTTAGGCCAGTACTTGAGTACGCATCAGCAGTCTGGGACCCCACCACCAGTGCGATGTGGATAAACCTGAATCTATTCAAAGAAGAGCAGCCAGGTTCTGTATGGCAGACTACTCTTATAAATCTAGTGTACAAAACATGCTTCATAATTGGCCCCTGCTAAAAACTAGAAGATACAACACCCAGCTACATATGCTATATAAAATCAATAACAATCTTGTCGCCATCAATAAAGATGAACTTATCCCCACCGTCAGAGCTAATACAAGAAATAATCATGACCTTAATTTTCAGGTTCCCTATGCTAAAAAGAATGTATATAAACACTCTTTCTTCCCTCACACATTAAAGGATTGGAATGCTTTACCGTCAGACATTGTTCATACACTAAGTCTCAACTGTTTCAAAGCTAAACTTACTAACACTTGTATTGCTAGTTGTTTTTTTTTACTCATACTTTTTACGCTCGATTGGCGTTCATGTCCTCTTGAAGGATTTTTGCCGACTTAATCGATTCAGATTCAGACATACTGACAATGCCTGCATGCATGCGTCGTTGTATGTCTGGACTCTGGAGTTAGCATAGCCAACTACAATTTGGATATGTAGTCAAACAAATAATTAACAAAAAATACAAATACTATAATAGAAATGAAAAAGTACTAGTTCAGGTCAGAGGGTTTCCTTGCTTTCCAGAAAGCAACGAACAGAAAAAATCCTGGACCATCAACAGTGCATGCATGTAAGATGTAGCGCGGAATTGTGCAAACGTTAACAAGTGGTATCTTGAATAACTTTCAATACCTTATGTACTTTATTTTTATTCAAAAACAACTAAAACAATTTAAAGTTAGATTTAATGCAGAAAGTATTATTAAGTACTATATTTAGATTTGAAATTGGGAAGCATTTTTTTGTATTTTACTTTTCATGGGATAATAAAAGTAGTAAAGAAGTTTCTTTTCATGACTTTATCATTTGCTATATCAACGGTAGCACTAAATTAATCATTTGCCATATAATCAAACCTAAGCAGACTTGAAGCATTTGGTGCTCTAGGGGCTCAGCGTCCTGGGGAGCCCGACGTTTGAGGGATCCGATTTTCTAGTTGGTACAACGTCCTATTAAGTCCGGTCATAGGGACCTTGTGTTTTAGGGGGACCAGTGTCTTTGGGGCCTGGCGTCCCAACCTCGAGTCCTATTGGGTTCGGCGTCTCGGTAAGAGACCAAGACGTCCGGAGGGCTCGGCACCTTGTTGGGTCCGGTGTCCCAAGGCCCGGCGTCATGGGGGCCTGGCGTGTTAGGATGCATGGCGTCGAAGGAGGCTAAACGTCCTAGATGGCCCAGGTCATAGCCTATACTATATCGTAAGAATATAGAAATGAATGTGCGTGCAAACAGGTGGGCACAAAAATCATGTGCCAAAGTACATAATTGACAATACCTAACCAGTGTAAAATTTAAGCAGAAATAGGTCATGACCTTTTTTTTCTCTTCAGCCTCCGAGGGGGCTAGAATTTTCAGTTTGTTGCCGGGCCCTGTGACCCTACTCTAAAATACCAGAAATTGGAACTTAGTATTTTTTAAGATTATTTGAGATCTTGGCAACTTTCTGGAATCAAGATCAACTTGATAGTACCCAGATCCGCAAAAAAATGATTTAACAACTGCTGCATAATAAAATAACGACACCCCCAAAAAAAAAAAAAAAAAAATCAAGGGCGAAGTCATTGGCAAGCATAAGGTTTCGCCAATTTTTACCTCAAGTTTAAAGAAAAATTCTTTCTCTGGTATTTACAGAACCTCAACTGCGCCCTTAGACAGTGGCGGTGATTTCATTTCAACATGGGGGAAGATGGGGGAGGAGGACACGGACAAAAACAATGGTGTAGTCAGCCATATAGGCTTTAAGGGTTTATTTTGTAGAGGAAGATAAAGTTATTTGTCACGCCAAAAAAATTATTAAGAGATGACCACGTCCACCAAAATCGCCGCCTATGCCCCAATCCCAGGGCAATGGTCCGCTTTGATCCCTACCACGGTGGTAAATGCCGGGGGGTGCTATTACCACATGTGTCAATGTGGCAAATGATTAGTTCTGTGTTACCCGTACACCATAGGCGTAGGAACATATTCTTTAGTAAGGGGGGCGCAAAGATATGCTACAACACTATTTCAATGGTAAAAAATGGACATAGTTGGGAAACCATGTAGGTTACTACAACTTTGAGGGGCACGTCCCACCTGTGATATCCAGTTCCAACGCCTATACCGTGCAATATGGCTTTGCAGCAAAACTGAGTGTGAAAGCAACTAAAACCTTCAAAGTTCCGTTGCTCCTTCCTTTCAAACATAGGCCCTACATCAACCCTCAAAAAAAAGTTTTACTTCAATTACCTTGATAATTGAACATTTTTTTTGTGGATAAAGACCAATTGACATGCATTCTATTGCTATTGTTTGTAAATTAGATTTTCGTTGTACAAATATCGTAATGGTAATGTGCATCCGCATTCTTTAAAGACGCCAAAAAATACCATGTGGGCATAATGTATTGCTTGAAGCACTTCACCTATAGCCTGAGTATAAATTTTCTCGAATCTCAATGCTTCAAACAGTCTTAAAATGTCATATCCCAGTTGTTAAAGCAGTTGTATTTTGCGCGTATTGGGTGATATATAACCGACCTTTGCTAGTTTTGGCTGCCTTTGTGTTTAATC
>JAIGNY010003412.1:97500-127500 GCA_020152595.1 Chiridota heheva | reverse complement strand
TTGCTCTCATTTTAATAAATATTAAGTAATTTGGTTGAGATATTGCGATATTACATAAATTAATCAAGTCCGTAGTTTTTAAAATCGGTGGGAAATTTGTATTGATGTCTGGCGACTTAGTAATTGTATACCCAAATGAATCGTAAAATATTCATAATCTATTGTGGGCTTGTCTGTAATAAGATACAAATCAAGAATCATTGAATTGTTAATACATGTAGATGTTGGGATCTTTAAATGAGAAGACGTCTCAAATTCTACAACTATATAGATTTCTGTCTTAACATTAATTCACTGCTGATCATGTTTCTTCTGCTAAATTTTATTTGACGTGTAACGGGCAGTTGGAAACCCCAGATCATATGTAACTGTTACCATTCATTTCACATGCACACGGATGTTCAACGCTTGCCGAATTATGACTGGAGCTTCAAATTAAATACCAAGAAACAAACTTATCACAGTGATACGTTACCTACGACGTTAACTGTTATTGCCGAAAAATAATACACAATTACAAATTAATCAACAAACTTACCCACGACAGCAAAGACTCTCCCAACGAAGATCCATATCACCAATAACCACCGCATGGTGCTCATATGTTTTCCACTGATTTCAAATTAATGCAAACCTGTACAATTTATGGAAAGTGAAAATATTGCAGTACGAAAAACATCTCTTACAATGAAAATATAGTGTCAGTTTATATTTTTTCATTACTTTTTATCGCCACAATACTATTTCATAAATTTCCTTGGGCTGTCGGGGAGAAATATTAGTTTTAAAGATTGCTTTGATCTTAACAATATTCAATGTAACGGCGGCCGCCTTGTACACGCGTAATGCAACGCATACCCCTGTTTTTTTTCTTCTTCTAATGGCTGAAGTACATTTTAACACTTATTCCAAATGACACAGAGCTATTCAATAAAAAGAAATGTCATGCGTTCAATAAAGGTTGTTAATCTGATAGTTAGAAAGTTAAGATTGAATGACTAGATTCGTAAAGCGAAACCTCTTTATTTTCCTAAAAAAGAATTACATAAACTTTCATCAACATATCCACTTTATCAACGGATCTTTAAAATATGTTACCCATTAATTGATATGTGAAATTTAGCATGGCATTTTGGTGGTCTCAATTTTATAACAAAAAATGTGTAAGATATTGAATAATCCTTTCTAGAATACCTAAATTGAAGAATTATCGGTCTTTATAATCATGGTTTATCCTGGTTGTCAGAAGGACAACTCTTCTTGCCTTATCATATATAAAGAGTGGTGAGCAGTCGAACGTCTGTCCACACCTAGCTGTTATTTGTATTGTGCGCAATGCTTTCTCTTTTAATTTTACATAAGAAAAACGTGTGTTCTACATATCTTAAAAATGTTGAAATATATTCATAGTAAGTTGCAACATCAATATTCTAATCATTTGTATCTGTTCCAAATTTACTTATAGACATTTCAAACAACATATACCTTTCCGTAAAATAAATACAATTGTGAATGCATTTATACAATCCACTCTCTTTTATATGAATATAAAAGGTACATTCACACTTTACACTTCCATGCCAAAAAGTTTTTCTATACAGCTTTTCGTACCCGACACCGGACTTTTCATATAAAAAGTCCGGTATAATGATACCCCAACCCGACTTCCCGGTATCACCAGCTTGTTTACATTCATAACAAAGAACCTCTATTTTATCATTAAGACCTGTATGTAACTTCCAGTGATGAAGACCATACACAGTCACAGTGGCTTGTGCAGTGTAGTGTGAAATTGACAGTCTGAATGCTTCAGACAATTTTGGCCAATTCTCCTATAGAGAGGAATAGTTTCATATCGTAACTGTAGCCGTTAAGAAATAGCTCACATAATATTGAACCGTTGTTAAACCAAATAACATACAAAATGTAAGAATCAATTTCAAGAAAGATAAATACGGAAAAATATTGGCGAAATAAATTACATTTTATAAACATACAAATATAAAAACGAATGTAAAAGAAATACGGCAATTCAGATAAATTACAAATATATACAACCTAGTAGTTCAGACAACAATTAAATGACTAAAACGTGATTACCTCTGCCAACGAAGTTGGACATAGGTTATGTTTTTGCATCTGCCTATCCGTTTATCCGTTTGCCATCAACATATCTCAAGAACGGATGAATAGATGTTGATTACATTTGGTGTGTAGTTCTGTTACTTCTTAAGAAAGAAGTGTTTTAAACGTGGGTCATATTAGAACATGGGAAGGTAGAAATGGAGGGGTTTAAATATTTTAGGGTTTAGATCTGTCAAGGCTAAGCTGAAAATTTCCAATGGAGTGCTGAATAATGAATTTATGCTATAGAAGGAAAACCATACAAGCCATTTTTCGGACTCAAAGAAATTCAAGTCAAGTGGTTTCTGGTATCAGAAGAATCAAAGCAATGGTTTCTTCTGCCATTATTAAAAGATGATGGAATGTGCATCATGCCTGAATGAAACTCAAACAATGGATGATTAACCTGAATAAAACTAACAATAATAATGTGGCCTTGGAGGAAATACTAAAGAATGTAATACTAAAGTTTTCAGAATACAAATGATGATTACAGATCAACAGTGAGAGAAAGAGGTCTTTTGAGAATAAGATTTGGTGGGTACAGGATGAAGAATGAACTCTAGGCTCTATTGATTGATAAGATTCTAGTTGTATTATGCAATACTCACGTGTTAAACGGTTGTCGAGGCAAGTAAAACAGAGAATGATAAAATATAGATTAATTAAATAGGTTACAGAACATATTGAAAATACCGTCAGATATATGCATTCAGGAACTCCAGAAACTGAACAAAATTTTACTTCTATGTGGCATGAAGCGTCCGTTAGTCTACGGTCTCTGTGTGTGACGCTATTGAAATCGCTAGAATAGTCATGTCATAAGGAGTGGCAGTTTAAGATTCATAAACAACCACTATGATTGGCTACTTACATTGCTAGTACGAATCGGCTAGAGAAGCAGTCATCCAATCAGAAAGAGCGTAAAATCTAACACCAAGTGAAATAAAAACATATTTGTCCTACCAATATGTTTCATTAAAAATCATCTATCTTTATACACATTCACAGTGAAATACACAAAAATATTCCTCTAAGAACTGAATTTTGATTATAACGTGCTTCAAGTGAATAAAAGTGAACAAATATCGGTAAAAACTATGGTCGTCCATAAAAAGTAAAAAAAAGAATATTCTCCAGATCCTATAATTTAGGATAGAATGCATATTTGAAAATTACACTTTAAAACTTGTAAATAACAATAACTAGGATATCAGTTTCCCACACAAGTAATTTCCACACAAATGAGGTGACATTTCTTTCACCATTTTGTTTCTTAAGTTCGATTTTGATATAAACTGAACATGCTTGAGTACTCAACTAAAGTTTCCAATTTGTGAACAATTTGTAGAATATCCCTATTGTCTCAATCACCGTCAATAAATGTTGCTTATCTTTATTTGCACTGTATAACAATCGAAGTACAATAATCAGTACAGCCGCTGCAATATATTATTCTAAACAAGTATGATAATCACCGTACATTAATGTTGCTTACCATTTTTTGTATTGGAACAGCGAGAAACGATCACCAGTGCAGCCGTTGCATATATATCATATTAGTGATATTCTTTGTATTAAGATTTACAAACAAAACAGATTTTCTTATACAACAATTCATAATTTGCAAAAATTAATAGAAATAGAATTCTGATCATGTTAAAATCTGAAGCATATAGGAAAATTCTATGATTGACATACTCATCGTAAACGGAATATTTGCAAAAACCTCAAACAAATTCCCTCTCTACGTTTCAAGCTAAGAATAAACTAACTTGCTACCATAACACAAATATGTAGTTTTAGTCATTGAAACAGAAAGAATAGAGTTGCAGTCGGCTTTATAATTATATTATATTTACATAAAACTCAAAAGGCAACGAGCATTCTACTATGTAAGTTTCCAGAAGATAATTACGATTACGACAGGGACATACTTTTTTTTATCTCTAAGAGATCTAAGAAAGATTAGATGAAATGCAATACGCTTTTTCCCATTAAAAAAAAATGATTAATAATGACAGTAGGTAATAACTGATTGTGATTTATGGATATTCAATCATCTTCGAACTTTGAGTTTATAGTCGTATACTGCTTTATGGTCATGGGGATTTTATTATTGTGAATGTAAACCAAGTAGCAAGTGTCATAAAGATTAAAACAAGTTGATATTGTTGTTTATCTTGAATGTATTTTCTGCGTTTGAGTTTTACATATTAAATACGTAATTGAATATCATGCAAGGCAATGAAAAGATTATATGATTCTATTTTTCCAAATTAAAATGTGAAAGATCAGTTTGTGTCATTTCCTTACTGTTGAATTTTCCAAGATTAATGTTGTCGAAAATCGTTACAAAAATTGATTTATTTTACAAAATGAATCGCGTCCAAAGAAAACAAAATGTTTTACACGTCACCAGTTTTTCTCATACATACTGAAAAAGACAATTCAATGGTCTTTTTTTGCTGCCTTTTATTTCAAACAATCAAAAAATTGTCAGTAAAAACCAATCCTATGGACTTGGTGCAACAAACTTGAAATTTTGCATTAACAAAATAGGTTTCATTTTTCTATAACGAACAAAATACGCTGTTAGTAAGTTTATATGAACTTTTGAGTTCTTCCATCATACTCAACCAAAGTACCTCACCAGAACACTAGAGAATAATACATTATCTGTTAATAATGAGAAATATCTTTCAGTAAAAAAGGTCATTCCATTAATTGTTCATAGATTAATTATCTTCTTCGTTCATTTTTCTCGACGTTAAACAAATGTAATTGTCTCCGTAATTGTCAAAATTTTGTTCTCCAATTGAGAGCCGTGAATCTGTAAATGCTGATCAAAAGCATTGTTCTTTTACACAGAATTGACGACAAAGTATTATAATATTCTTTCAACAACAAAAAAGGTTGAAATTTTATTTAAAAATTATTATTTAAAAAAAAATATATATATATATATATATATATTTATTATATTTATATATATATATATATATATATATATATATATATATATATATATATATATATATCCATTACTCAAAACTTTCGCAATTCGAGAAAGAAACCTAAGGCTTCTTTTTTGTAGAGATGTATATCATATTTTTACATTTTTATTCAGTTACTATTTTGGACTTAAGATTCGTATACAAGCTCCACGTAAATGGGACACTAGGTGCATTATGGGTAAATTGCAGACTATATTACTTTAAGAACCCTTAATTTGAAGGTTTTTCCGGATCCTCACGGACTGATTAGATTAACAACAGACAACAGCAGCGTATGAGAAATATTTCGCATTGGGGGCCACATTTAAATTTTGTTCCACAAACCTATAAAAATGTGTACGATCCTGTTATATCCAAACACTATTTATAATATGAGGAGGTAGGTGTGATTTCGTAAAATTATTGTAAATTTTGGAAAAAGTGAAGAAATTTTTCAAAAATCACGGAAATTTCTCAAAAATTTAAGGAAAGTTCTCAGAAAATGAAGGGGGAATATAAGGGGAAGGGGTGATTTCGTAAAAGTATTGTAAATTTTGGAAAAAGTGAAGAAATTCTACGAAATTGAGGGAAATTTCCCAAAATTGATCTCTTCTAAATACAAAATTATGTGAAGGGAATGTGATTTTTCAAAATCAATTTGTCAGACTTTCAATATTGACGGGATTTAGGCCCACCCACTTGCCCCACACCCCCGTTCCTATGCTCATGGTACACAACATACACTGATAAACGTTTTATTTTCGTTTTGTTATCGTTTATTTACAAATCTTCCAAGTCTCAGTTTGTATTCAATATTCAAGTCATACAGGACTACATCAATCTAGAATCTTGTATCTATGTGTCTATGTAGACTCGATATCAAGTTTATCTATATAGTCTTTATATAATCTGTACTACATAATACCTATAACAAATACAACAACATCTTCTTGTTAATTTGTTGTTTAGTTTCCGACTCAAGTGTGGTAAACTTTCAAAATGTGTTTACTGAATACAACTTTTAGCCTTCAAAAGCTTTGAACAGAAGTATTTTAACCGCCAAGGAAGTAGTACTTACTTGGATATGCAAACTAAAAGAAAATGGTCAATAAACAATTTTGATATATATACATATTGAATGAAGTTTAACTGATATTAAACAAACTGTGTTTTATTTTAGATATCAATAGTCCTTTGAACTATTATAGATCTACTTTAAACGACTGGTGACACACACATACTATGCGGTAGCAACACCACAACCTCCCCAGTATAGGTTATTGTCGATGAGACGCAGGAAATGTGAGACATTGGAAACTGGAAGTTAATATAAAGTTGCATTATTTCACCGAACCAGCGCCACCCACCGATTTACCATGAAAATTAAGTAATGAGCACTATACTAATGAAACTTTATATAAATATAATCTGTTGAATATCGTTTCACAATATGTGTTTCTTAAGACCAAATTCACTTTTCAAATTGTGATTTTTTCACTTTGTCAATTTCTTGTCACTACAATTTCAATACGACAAACGAATAAATTTGCTTTACTTTTTTCAAATAAACGACAAAACTATAGACCACAAATTTGGAAGATTGGCTACCCAAGACAAGAGTGTGGCGCACGTCTAAATTAAACATGGAATCTTACAGTTTTGTTATTTACAAAATTGTGTCATATTTCATTTATTTCATTACACTTTACCGAACCTTTACTTTTTCATCAATGCCCTGGCTATACCCTATTTTTGTACGGTGTTTCCATAATAAGGTTAGCTAAAAAGCAATGTGAGTATGTCTAAACTTTTCGTTTACATGCTGGAATCTAAAGATATGGGTTTTTTTTAAACATTGAAATACTCTCCACATAACTGCCATCATTTCAGTCTCAATCTTATCTACTTCTCTCTTTCTCACCCCTCCCCCATCCTCCTAACTGCCATCATTTACCTTATAATCCAAAATGCGCAGGACAATGGAGTGGTAAAGAATAAATCACTCAGATATAAATAAATTCAGAAGCAAACGCCGCCAAGCTGTCAACGTCACTTCCGGTTTTCAATTTCTTTTCTTGATTGCGAGATATCTGCGATGTTATTGATCCCACATTCGCCGAACAGAGCATAGAAGCCTACGTGTATTATCAATAACATCACTAATTTCTCGCAATCAGTAATGAAAATTGAAAACCGGAAGTGACGTTAACAGCATGGCGGCGTTCCCTTCTGAATTTATATAGGACGATACCTTTCCTTTAAAAGGTATACAGACAGGTGAAGATTTCACATGCACCAGAAAGAGCTTCAAAATCTGAACAGAGCGGTTATTTAATTTCCGAGTCATCGCTAATAACAAATTCAATCATTCTTAATGTATGCAAAAAGTTGTAATACATGAAAGCGAGAACAGGTATAACACTTTGTATAAAACGATTGTTTTTCTATTTCTGACCTACATTTCAATCACTGAAAATCAGCAGACTCTTCTTTTCTTCTGCTAATTTTTGATTGGATGGATGTATGATAGAGATTAAAAACCTATTGAGCATATTCAACTGCCTCATTCAAATAACATTCATTCATTTTAATCTGATAATATAACTGTATAAGTTGTAAGAAGATCAATTTTTAAACGATATTGATGTCATTTTTCGCTATTTTTTCATCGTTTATAACATATTAATTTCAATCAAGCTGAAGTTGTTGCTACCTGTCCATATATCTGTCCATTTAAATTCCAAAATTTAATAATTCATGTGTCATCATGAAGTACATTAGAAAAGATTTTACTGCCAAATGTATTATGAAATAAGTGATTTACTTTATTTTATTTTAAGATGTCTAGTGTAACAATTTTAGACTGAGATAATTATCGGAAACTAGATCGATATTCAGATAACCGTCAACTCTTTTACCAATTCAAATAATACGATTGATGATAATATGATAAAATCCTATAACATGTCAAATTTAATGTCTTGCATAATGTATAGAATTTACTCTCCTGCAAAGTGTATTGGTGCAAATTAATCAGTTGGGAACTGAATATTTTTCAATCCTAAACTATTGTATTTGCTTAACTTGAAGGATGCCACTCGCTTTTGTGTCAAGTCTGATACTAGCAGTCGCATCAACGTTCATGATAGATTTCAAAATTCGCAAATAAAATACTTAATTCTCGGGTATCTCTTTTCTCGTCATGGTTCCCCTTGTTTGCTCCTACCAAAAAGATGTTTCGCTAATATGTTTCCCTGTTGGCCAATTTTCAAACACAGCATTATGTCAGATATTTGCTGGCTTGTCGAAGATTGACATGTAATGAAACATGTATTACTATTGTGTAGGTACATATCTATGCATACAGAGGTATCATTAACATCTCCCACATACTTGCATAGCACCATAGTCTCTGTCAAATTATCCAACCATTGATTTCTTGGTAAACTTTTCCAGACATAACACATTTACTCATACCGACACGTTATTTTTTTTTTTCATTTTTCAAATGTACAACAAACGGATAATAAATAAGTATGCAGAAACTTACAAAATATGTTCAAGATATTTACTACTTAAAATGTTTGTATAATTTTTACTTCGGTAATACTTCCTTAATTGTAATTATCTAAAGGTTCGATTTCGGAATAAGGACATTCTTTTTTGATTTTTTGATTGGTTAAAATTTCAAGCAATGGCTATACGCGCCTCTTTTGATCATATCACGCACTATATTTATAATACAGCAACAAGTTCAATTCAGCATTGTTGTGGCCGAATGGATAAGGCAATATTTTTTCGGATTTGCTTGTGTGCCAAACGTAAGGAGTTTGAATCTCGTCAAGGCATTATTTTTTCTTTGAATTCAAAAATGGAGCTATTAACCGAGTTAATATCAGCTAATAGCTCCACTAATAAATTTGTACAGAGACGATATTGCCCCTTTAAATGATAAAATGCGTAACAATACAGTTTAAATTCCGTATAACACTCCACGAAAGTTTCTTTGACGTCATAGAATTTTAAAGTCATATGCAAATTCAATCTAGTTTTAATCTAGCTTTACTTGGCACTGTAAACTATCATGAGTATTTTCATTTTCATTAGTATCATTAGGCTTGCTGTGAAGGTGGAGATTTGATTAATGTCACATTTTTGTTCGGTGTCATCTCCTGGTATGGTACAATATTCTGATTCTTGACTTTCATTTTTGTTTGAATTTCCATCGGCAATTCTGCCATCATGTTATTGCACCTTTGGTGGTGTGCTTTCATTTCTTTGCAAGACTGCGTGTACACTTTCATCTTCATGGGATGATTTCATCTACCTTCTGGCGATACTTTCCCATTATCACCTGGCTGAAGCGTAAAATAAACGTTTTCTTCTTTGTTGGAATTTACACATACATTCGTTTCATTGTCTTCGTATGCTTGTAATTTCAGTGCATCCGTTTGCAAGATAACTTTCGTGCTCTCTGCATCAAATGATTGGTAGCATTCATTGGTTATCATCACAACTTCGTTCGACTCAATTGTGCAATAAAATGAAGTTTTACTACACGTATCAGCTAAATTATTCTGTTCCGAAGATGATGTTATAATGCATTTATCACCTGCATTAACAACCTTATCTTCATTTAATGATCTTCTCATGCTTTCTGGTGATCCTTCCACGTATGCACCTGGCTGGAGTGTAAAGTAAACTATCGATTGGCTATCCAACTGTAGTTCATCAACGGCTCTGTTAGGAATAGTTTCAACATATATGGAGTTTGATTTAGACTTGGAATTGGACTTGGATTTCTTGACTAATATGAAGGTTATAATTAGTATAAGCACCGCTAGCAGACCAGCAAAAACAGCAAGCCCAATGACTGCGACAAGTTCGTTTGTATTGCCACCTGTATCACAAAACAACCAATATATTTATTGATAACATGAAAATCCTAAAAATTCAAAGATATAGATGAGATGTTGACAAATAGGTCTAAAGCATTTTGAAGGCATACTTTGCATGAAGTTATTGCTTTCAAAGATGTAAAACGTGTGTTGCAAAATCACATTGTAGTGTAAAGTGTGCTGTCAAAATTGTAGATCTAAGATAGTACTTTTTGTATTTCTGTAAAAAAAAAAAAATGGTTTGTCTTATATTTGGTGTGCACGGTACATGGGTGGGTGCGCAAAGCATGTTCTTGCAAAGTGATTATTAATTATTCAACAACATACTGTTTCAAAAAATTTAGAAACATAGCAATTAATGTTTAAAGGAACTTATACATTTTGTCTTGGATTTGTAATTATGACATCACACTGTACACTGTAAGGTCACTTTTCGAAACACTGGTGAAATCTTTGAAATGCAATGACTCCTAAATGAAATAGGATGTTAACATAATTTTTCAACAATTTGATTACTTAATAATCTTCTAACATTTACATGAAAATTCACGATAATTGAAAGATTAATTAGAAAAGTAAGACTGCGGGAGAAACTTCTAAAACAAAAAAAGAAGATAAAACATGCATGCGATAAGGAGCCAACTCTTCTGATAACTACGTATCTAATAGCTGCTTGAAGTTATGGGCATCTGTGGGGATGCGTAGTACCTTAACTGATGTAATATTCACGAATATTTCTCATGCATTTCGTGGATGCACATACTCTTATCTGTTGGTGCAAATTAACATTTCAACATTTGTTTAGAAGTTTAGATGTTGCAAAATATAATATGTCACTTCTTTGGATAGTTTTATTTTCAACTAAATTGATGAGTATAAAGAGAATGTAATGATTATTGTCCACTTTTGCACTCTTAATTACGATACGAATTCAAATTGAAAATGAATTTGACATTAACATATAGCTCTACTTGGCACAAAATCATTCTCTCACCTCTCCATGTTTTATCCGTCGATGTTAATATTAACCGCTCCTTCCTATGCTTGCATATTCATAGTCAACTTCACATACATAGTTTTTTTACAATTACCTGTAATTGATGACGATTGTTCCCCACTTGTATCCTCAATTGATGTCATGGTATGAGTTGTGATCCAGTTGTTAGCTTTAACTAGAAGAAAAGAAAACCATGATCTCGCAATGTTGCATTAGGCTCTAAAAGCCTCCTAAAAGGAACTTTTATTTTCTCGGTGTAATCTTAAAACCTACCAGATATTCCGTGAAAGGGAGTTTAGGAATCAGCCAGATCCTTAAAATATATAATGGAGACCACCATTAAGGAACTTTGTCCAGAATGCATCATGTGTGTACAGTATATACTGTGCGTTTACCTTATAAACAAACTCTACACACCTATGAGGTAGAACAAATGAATATTTCTAGATATGATACCAAATTTCAGTTTCTTCCCTAACATTTCTTGAGACATGTAAATTATCAGTGGAATTGGTAGGGGTGTCACCACGTAATTGCTAGGTTAAAGCATTACCATTAATGCTCAGCTATTAGCGTTCACTTGAGAACAACAACAACCAGGCTTAGATAAGAACAATTCTACAATCTCTAGCAGTAAGAATATATTACAATTACCTCGACGAGTGCTGCATTTTGAATTGGTGGTCGAATTGTCGTCCACTGTTATCTTCATGTGACGTCATTTTGTGAGCTTCGTTCTCATTGTTAAGTTTTAAATAAATAAAACAAATTTGTTGCTTTCTAAAAGCCTTCTCAAATGAAGTTTGATTTTCTTGGTTTAAATTTTAAAACCTACCAGACATTTCGTGAACGAATTTTAGGCTTCAGACAATTCCTTCAAAGTTAATGTATATTGGAAATCGCCATTAAGGAACTCCATCCACAATGCACTTTGACTTTATGGACAAGCTACAAATAGTCGTAAAGAAAGTTACACATTTAGGAAGTAATATTTCTTTAAATGATACAAAATTATCAGTATTGCCCATTCCTAAGTTGAATTTCAATTGAGAACAAAAGCAAGTCACAAAAAATCCCTTTTTTCTCAAATCTCTGAAAGCAAGGAAAACTAACAGTTACCTGGATCGGCATCGCCTTTTGAATTTGTGGTCGAAGTACGTAATGACGATTTCCCCCCACTGTCATCTTCATGTGACGTCATTGTATGAAGTTCGTTCCCGTTTTTAGCTTTGAAATGAAGAAAGTAAAACTGTTGCTTTTTACACGTGTAAAAGAATGATTTACATTAATTATATACCAAATGAGAGCATTATTTGTTAAATAATTGAAAAGAAACATGATTTGACCAAATAATCAATATTATCATTTATTAATAATATTCAAGTTACACACAATATGTGTTAGCTATTATTAAAAGACTAGCTACTTGCATATAAATAATGGCTTTATGTTTTTGTTTTTATGCATATAATTGATTTCTCTGAAGTTAATTATTGTATATAATTTCAAGATTTATGCACATAAATTATAGAGCGGAATAATTTGTATTTAACTTATAATTTATTATTTAACAAATAATTCATTATTTGACAAATAATTTATTATTTGACAAATAGTTTTTATTTGACAAATAATTTATTAATTAATACATAATTCATGTTTTAACACATCAATTGATTATACAATTGATTATGTAACAAATGATTTATTATTTAAAGAATAAGAGTCCAATATTTGATAAATAATTGATCGTCTACCAAATAATTGATTATTTGATAAACAATTATTCAACAAATGATTATTTAACAAGTAATTAATTATTTAACAAATAATTATCTTACAAAAAATATTTAACAAATAATTCATTATTTAATATTCATTTCAATTATCTAAGAAATAATTCATTTGCTATATGATTATTTGACAAATAATATTTTACAAAAAAGATTATCTAAATATTTCATACTTATTTGCTACATAATGATTTGCTAAATAATTGTTGGCTATATAATAATTCGCAAAATAACAATTTTGGCAATAATCGTTTGCTATATAATTATGTGTTAAATAAAATTATTCACCAAATATGGTAAATAATGTTTTATATGTAAATTATTTACCATATTTGGTAACTAATTTGATAGTTATCTGCTATATAATGATTCGCCAAATAACAATTTTCACAATAATTGTTTGCTACATAATTATGTCTTAAATAAAATTATTTACTAAATATGGTAAAATATGTTTTATATATGAACTATTTACCATATTTGATGAATAATTTGTGTACACTTGGCGGCCCATCGCCAAGTGTAAAAGAATTATTTACCAATTATGTAAATAATGTTTTATATGTAAAACATTATTGACCAAATGTAGAAAATAGTGTTTTATAATGTGAATTATTTGGAGATATGAATATATAGTACCTCCCACCATGTGCAGAGAAGCTCAAATGTCAAAGATTCCCTCCACGCGAACGGAGAATATGCCACTTTAATTCAGAAAACGTCGATTCGATTTTTTTATTTCCTTGTATTTTATGTAACTGTTGGCATTCTAGGTAATACTAGGTCATCGGTTAATACTTATGTCTAAAACAGAAAGTGGAATTTTGGGCCGGTGTTTTAACCTTAGGCATATAGGCAAAAGTGTCCAGGCCTATTGTGTTACGTTTAGTGGTCCAGCAGGTTTATCATATATGAAAGAGGACTTTAAAAGAAAGAAGATGCTGAAGAAGTATTCAAAAATCTTATTCCGTTAAAGGAATAGGCCAGTGGTCAATTAAGTCCATCGTTTATGAAAGAGGACCTTAAAAAAAAAAAAAAGATGCTGAAAAAACCGATTATAGGTCTTATTCCATTAAGGAGATATTTAAGTTTGAAGCTCTGTCTTATCTTTGTAGAAATGACTGGTGTATTAAGTTTACTATGAAAGGATGGCGGCCTTATTCTCACATTCTTAACAATTGGTAAAGCATTTTAAAGAAAATATATTTGAATTCTCTCCTATTTTAATTTTTCCCCTCAAACTTCCTTCATGTAGTAAATTATGATTATTATTACAAGAATTTGTTTTGTATTACCTGACATATCCAATGTTTTTTAAGCCACAAAGTCAAAGGACAAAATGTGATCGACTTTGAGGAACCGAGGCTGTAAGATCACAACTAGTCTGATTTCAGATGATAGCAAATTTCAAACTTAAATATACTTTTATAACAGAATAAGTTATTTCAATTCCTTCTTCACCATTTTTTTCTTTTGATGTCTTCTTTTACATAAGATGAAAATGTTTGACCCCTGATGTATCTGTTACACAAATAGCTCATTTACATTCAAGCCTTTAGCAAATCAATGGTTAAGGCCCGCACTGTTTTTCTTCAGACCCCAATTTAAAGATGCCCCACTACCAGATTACTGAAATTTGGACAGCCTGCACAAGCAAATGTTTGTATTTCTTTCTTCAGTCTTCAAAACCGGTTATGGAAATGCCATGGTTGGGATTTGCCTACCAAAGGTCAAGGAAGTGATCAAGTATCAAAGTAAAAAGTGGTTGGGATAAAATCCCACTAAAGATGCCAAAAATCACCATTCAAAAGATACAAATTTGCAAAAAAAAGGAGAGTTCCACTTGCTCCCCCACCCCCGCCCTCTCAAATGATGTATTTGTTTTATTTGAAAGAGTACTAAAGTTTCATTGGTGTGACGGATACCTATTGAACTTGACAAAGAAGGTGGGAGGACAAAGGCCTGGCCACACATTACAAGTTTTGTACCTGGACCCCAATATATTTCGGGTGGCTCTCACATTCTAGGAGGGTCCTTTTTTTAAACGCTATTTTACTATAGGGTCCTATTTTAAACAGGGAAAAATAAAAGTAGACATGTGTGAATGCCTTTTTCAGTAGGAAAACAAGTCCAATGAGCTATTTGTCCCACAACTTGTCTTTAAGGGAAATAAGAAAAATATAATATGCGCGCGAAGCTCGACAAATTTCACAATTTTATTCTCTATTTGTTCTATAAAAAAGGGCACTTGTCTTTTCTGAAAAGGGGGCTTCTTCAACTTAAAAAGACCCCTTTTCCTCTCTGCAAAAGGGCACCTTCAAACTTTTGACGAAGGTGGGAGGAGGACACATGCAACCTATCTCACGGCAGATAGGTTGTGGGATGCCTTTTAGAAGGCAAGAATGAGTAAGGTTAGTTTGACCTATTTGAAGGCGATTTTATTCATTCATAGAGTAAACGCTCTGGGTGCATGTGGGAGGTATATTAAGCACAAGTGACTAAATTCCTCCTATTCAGGCACATCTCAATCTGCTTAACCTCCGAGACACCTGGTGCAATAAACAACAAACTCAAGATATTTCTGCTAAATGAAATTTAATTTTGCAATCAACTTGTCTCAACCAATGACTTGTTGGTCTTAACACATAACAACATATCCAGGTGTGTCTGCAACCAGTGAGTTGACAACTGGTTATCAAAGATCGTGGCCGTCTTGATATAATGTCCAGAACTGGATGCTTTCAGGACGTTAAACCTTGCTATGATATGCAATGAGAACATATAGATTATTTGCATAGTTTAATAATCTTGAGTAACAAACTTGTTCACCATGACAGTGGACCCATTTGTATACTCTCTGTTCTCTTGCTCGCTTCTGGCTGTTGCTTTGGAAAGCCCCTGTCTGTGCGGCGTGGGTCTATAGAAAGTCTCCAAATTGGTTTTGATGACTGTAGAAACGTTCTAGTTTGTGTCCACGGGTGAATCCATTGCTATAATTGTGAGACTGGAGCCATCTTACTATCTAGGATCCTCTCCAAGGTAGCTAAACCTATCAATTTAATAGCTAATAACCCTATAGCTTTGACCCTAAAATCAATTGAGCTCAGATCATTGCATCATCGGCTATGGCTGTTTACCACAGAAAGCTGGCTCCTACACTGCAACCTTATAATGAAAGTACATACAACCACTTTCAGTCTCAGGCTTACGCCACATAATAGTCATGTGAATATGCATGTACAGTTGTCGTCAATCTAACGGACTATACTCACCCACATGGCACTAAATCATTGATATGCTTGGGAGAAGATAATATCTCTTAAAAAGTTACTTTGATTCTTTTTCATTGACATGATGCACACTGTGTAAAACACTATAGATAGTTCTGCTGTTGAAATATTTAATACAATATTGTATTCTGAGGATAAGATTGAAACACCAAAGAAACAAAAATAAACGACAATTCTTGTGGTCCGTGTTTTCTGATGAATCTACAAATACCAAGTTTTTGGCTATATCTCCATGTGGTGTAGACTAGTCTCTTTTTATGAAGAGCCAATGCCAATGACTGTCTGGATATCTGCTGCTGAACCGCATCTTTACACACTCTTTGCATGTAGTCCTTAATTTTCTCACCACCAGTGTTGCGATAGTGGCTTCTATACTTCTTGTAAAATACCATGTAAAGAAAGACATAGAAGTAATAAATACCTAATACAGTACCTTACAAGTAATTTGTATAGTCTTTTGCACCCCAAACCATAGTGCAATATAAATATAGTAGTTGCATAAATGGTTTATGTCCACGTTTTTCTGAGTGACGTACAACTTCTTATGTTTCACCTTTTTGAATTCTTGGACCAATTAAAATATACCAGGAATAAGTAATACTTATTGGAATACATTTGAAAATCTGGACTAAAAATTCAAATATCAACATACAAATATTGAACCCATATCATTCAGTGCATTTGTGTCTCCTTTATTTAATGTACACAATGTTCAGTTTTCAATTCAGACGATTGATCAACTTGCACCTTCTTAAAATGTTCCAAATAATATAATAGTACTATCAAATATTTTGAAAAATATCCTGCTTTTGCTTTTAAATTTAAAAATTGACAACAATTCTAACGAAGCCTCAAAATTTTGTGAGGAAGCCTGAAGAAAATTCAAAAGTTTGAAGGAAACTAATCAAGGAATTCACAGAACAATTTTTGTGGATAGTGGGATACAACCGTACAGACAGACGAAATTGCAATTACAGTGGCTTTAAGGAGCACTAGACCGAAAAGTAAGGGCGCTTGTTTTGACAAATTTCACAGATATATTATCCACAATAAATCGATATACTTCATGCCTAAATAGCCCACAGACGACGTGAGGGCAAAGGTCAGTTGAATATTCATATTAACCAGAGAAGTGGTACACTGTTGCGAGCCAGATAAGCATTTGATTTTGGGTAACCCCCTAAAAATATGCCCTCACTAATCAATCTAGTGCTCCTTAAATTGCTGTTTGTTATGCCTGCTTGACAAAAAATCCCTTATATGTAAGGTTTTATCAATGGTCAAATTAAAGTTATTCTTTCTTATATATATTTTACCTGTTCCTTCCATGGATCGGCCGATTCCTCTTAACCACCACATACATATACAGCCTCTGGATGCTGACTGTTTTTAGATCTTTTCCTTCTTATCTGCAGTTCTAGACTTTGGGTGAGTTTGATGATGGCATCGAAAATCCACCTACAGTAAATTGAAAATAAGAGCAAAGATTGTAAAAATTAGGATTTATAACTGTAAAAATCCTACATGACCCAAGTTCTACTGTGGTATCAAATTTAACATTAATTTCTTTAAGATGCATAGACAGGAAGCCACAACTTCAGCCTAATTAGAAGAAAATTTAATTGACTATTTTACAGCATTTTGATTTTAAGGTCTTATTATAATAAATTATTCAAAATTTATTGTAAATTTGTGACATAACATCAAGAAAAAATCTTTCATTTGGCCATAGCTCGGAAACTACAGGTACAATTAACATAAGTTAAATACTATTCTGTTTAGAATTTAAATCTTTTTACTGAATATAAAATCTTACCCGTCCAAGTATCTTCCACTTTTAATTATATATATTGCGCAACTGGGGGTAGGGCACGGAGGAAAAGTGCTCTTTCGGTGTATCTTTTAGAGCAAGAACACTTCTTCTTAAACATTGTAAAACATTTTCTTGAAAGACAATATCTGACCGTTTCATTAAACAAAGTAACACAAATATTTCCCTAAAAGATTAAAATTATGAAATTCCATGCACTTCACACACATACACTATTCTAAATTTTCCCGAAAAACTACTTTTGGGGCCCAACGGCAATACACATTAGACTTTTTCATACTTACCGATGCAAACCACATCGCCGTTAATAACATGCTTTCCACTCTCTGTCACACCTGCCATCCACATGCCATGCAATCAAACATTCCTCCATTCAGGAAGTCATACATAAAATCCAGATGTCTTTCCACCACATAGCCCATATGCCATCACACCTACAATCAAGATGACATTCCACCATATGCCTTGCCTATCTCTCATGCAATGACACCCTGTTCCATTGCATCCCTCATTGTCAATTTTTTGGAAATTTCCTTAAATTTTCTGGAATTCTCTTTCAATTTTTGTGAAATCTCGTTGAATTTTTGGGAATTCTATTTTAATTTTGAAGGAATCTCATTGATTTTTCATAAAATGTTCTTCATTTTAGGGAAATTGCCTTCATTTTTGTGGAATCTTCAATTTCCACGAGAAATTCCGCGAGAAAATTTCTTTAATTTCAAGGAAATTTCATTAATTTCCGGGAAAACACCGTCAATTTGGGAAACTTTCAGGAAATGTTGCAAAAAATTCCAACAATTTTACATATTTTCCTTCCATTTATGTTAATAATTTCAGATAGCAAAAGAAGGGAGGGGGGGAATGGTTATGTTTGTTTTTCGGTAGCCCTTTTAAAGTCGAAAAGCTAGACATGCCCCTGCTGCTTAGTGTAAACGTTGCTTAGTGTAAACAATGAAATTGTAACAAAATGATCGTGATCTTTGAATGATTCCAATTATAATCCGTGCAGAAGCCCAACTTTCAGTACAAACTTTTACGTACATTTTGTGATTGCAGTCGAAAATTTCAATCACAAAATTGTTAAAACTTAAGGAGGAAATGCATTTTCAACAGGGAAAAACGTGAAAACTTGCACTCACTCCTAATCACATTTTTTTCTGCCAGAATGGGAATAAGTTTTATCCTTTTGCTAAACGTTCGGCCAATATGATGCTACATCAAAGTCTAGAAGCCCTTAGAGCACATATTTTTCTGTAAAGATTGGCAACCTCAGTCACTTAGTGCATCTCATATTGTCACCATCAGTCTTTTAAGAACAAAGCTTGTACTAGTATTCATCCTTCGTGGCTGTTTGAACCAGCGAAGCATTTTCTGAAAAAAGCACAATGAATTAAAAATAATGAAATTAAGCATACAAAAGAGGAAACATTGAAATGCAATAGCACACCCTTATCTTAGGCAAGCTGAATGTTTTTGACATAATTGATTCCGAAAAAAAGAAATCTTTTATCTCTTTGGTGATTCTGATATTAATCAGAAATTTAATTTGTGTTTTTGTTTGTTTGTTTGTTGCGGCTTTACTGCACTGCGACAGTCAAAGCCAAATGTGCCAAGAGGAAGTTATAAAATCATTATGCCAGAAGATGAGGAGAGGAGAGAAGGTATGCTATTTAGAAGGAGAGATAGGAGATACCGAAAGAGGAAGAGGGAAAGGGAATGAGGTAGAGGGAAAGGGAAGGAAGATAAAGGAAAGGATAGAAGTAGATTATATTAACAATAATGAAGGAGGGATTCCTTTCAAAGAGGTTTGAGATGGAGGTGAAGGGGATGAGGGTGACTCTCGTTGGACTATAAGGGACCATAGGCGTAGGATGCGGGGTGGGAGCACATGCCCCAATCAAAATTTCCTGCAGTCCCAAGTCCACAACCACCCCCAGACCTCTGACTTCCAAATCACGAATCCCCGAATCCCAAGTCCATATTTCACCCCCGCCCCTCCCTTCCTGTGCACATATTTTCAGAAAATGCCCAATATCCGATCGTCGGTAAAATTCGATACAAGCCTAGGCTTAAGCCTGTAAACTTCAATATTTTGCCATTCTTAACTGCACAATCAACAGATGAAAAATGAGTGAAAATGGAGTTTTATTAATAATTAGTAATTGTAACAATTTTATCACACTTTGCTAAGGTGGGTAACATTAAGGGTGGTTGAAAATCGAGTAACTCACTAAAGGCCTACTAGGCCTAGACTAGTACAGTAGAGTTGGTGTACTTCAGTTGTAAGTGGGCTAACGTTACCAGTTACTTTGCCTATACTGCATGCATCAATGTGCGTTACTCATTAGATCCATCGTTTAACACAAGTGGACAAAAATGTGGGGATTATCATACTGAAATGAAAAAATAAAGCTAACGAAGAATAGTGGGAAATAAAATGTATATACTGATCATTAGGAACGTCAGAAAGATAAACGATTACCTGCAAAATTGGGCACGAATCAAACGTTCGGTTCAGTTTATCAATCAGTCAGCTGTCGAGCCATTAGCAGAGTTGCTGGGGCGTTAATCCGCAGTCATAGGTGGAGAGGGGGCGCAATATGTGTGAAAAAAATCTTACCTCGAGGTTCTAGCAGTTATCAGATATTACAATATCAAGTTCGTTGAAATGCACAACCAAATTTGTTTCATTTGGCCGCGAAAGGATTCGCTTGGTCGCCGAATAAATGAATTTAGGAAAATCAGTCGGTTTTCGCAAATATACCAATATCAAGGGCATAGCCAGGTTGGTGATTTTTGGGTGAGAGTTGGATCCGTCAGCTGTACACGCTTTGCGCTTTCGGTGTGGGGTCAAGGCCCTGGGCCCGCCAAAGGGTGCCTTGTGGAATCCAGACGATCCAGATGCTTTGCCTCTGAAAGCTATGCGTTTTGGAGGACTAGAGGGTGCCTAAAAACGTCTAAATATTGTATTCGATTGTGTGATATATCAGCTAAGTAATAATGAAAATTTATATTGAAAATGATATAAATCGCTGTTAACGACTACTCATTTGAAAAGTTAGGTCCTTCTTTTTTCTTTTGTAATTTTTTTTTAAGGGCAACCGCCCCCATCTCCCTCTGGAATTTTGTGGGGGCGGATCTGCCAGCTGTATACGCTTTGCGTATTCGGCATGGGATCTAGGGGCCCGCCCAAGGGTCCCAATTGGAGTTCAGGGGCTTCGTCCCTAGAAACTATACGTTTTGGTGGAATAAGAGGGTGCCAAAAAATGTCTAATATTGTATTCGATTGCCAGATATATCAGCTAAGTAAAAATGAAAAATCATATGAAAAATCATAGAAATCACTGTCAACGACTACTCATTTAAAAAGGTAATTCTTTTTTTTCCTTTTTTTTTGGTTAGGCCTATTATCATTATTATTTTGGGAGTAGGGCAGGGGTGATGGCTGACGCGCCTGTAAACAACTTTGAGCATTTTCAAATAAATTGATATCAAACTTCTCCATCTTTTTGGCACGACTATACACGTGCGTCACTGAGTTATCAACCAGAACACACGTGGTGTCATCACTTAAACACTGTACACTCGTACTTGTACGATGAAGTGCACAGCCCCAACGCGTGGAATAGGCATAGTGACCAAATAACGTTACGTTTCATAGACGGCGCGTGCGGTAGAACACCAAAGTGATGCGTCGTGACGACGTAATAATTCTTTCACAGATATTATCAATGACGTCAAATTTTAGGTCTCTGCATAGCCTCGTTGACCGACTAAACCCCCGGATTTTGTCACATACGGCATGATATATCCCCTGGAATTGACGCCCATGCAGAGATGTACATTTTTGTCCACATGGTGGGAGTCACTGAGCATATGCACGACTTAATAACATTACAAATATTATTTGCTAAATAATGATTTGCTGCAGCAAATGATTATATAGCAAATTATAGAGCATATAATTACTTAGCAAATGATTATAGCATATACTTACAAGCAAATACTTATTTAACAGCAGTGGCGTAGCTAGGGCTCTTCGGGCTGGAGGCGAGTGGGACCAGGGCCCTATGGTATATAGGTTATAATGGTTTTTTTGTCTTACGGGCCTTCTTTATAGGGCCCGGGACGGGCCCAATAGGGGTAGGCGGCTACCCATTCTGCTCCCCTTTAGTTACGCTCCTGATTAACAGTTTATTAATTTTGCTAAATAATGATTTGGTGCAAATAATTATAGAGCATATAATTATTTAGCAAATGATTATATGGCAAATGATTATATAGCGAATCATTATTTAACAAGTAACTGTGTAGCAAATCATTATCTACTGAGTAATGCATCATTTACTGAGCAAATCATTATTTACTGAGCAATTCATTATTTACTGAGCAAATCATTATTCATTGAGCATTTCATTATTTACTGAGCACTTCATTATTTACTGAGCAAATCATTATTTATTAAGCAATTCATTATTTACTGAGCAAATCATTATTTATTGAGCAATTCATTACTTACTGAGCAATTCATTATTTATTGAGCAATTCATTATTTACTGAGCAAATCATTATTTATTGAGCAATTCATTATTTACTGAGTAAATCATTATCTATTGAGCAATTCATTATTTACTGAGCACTTCATTATTTACTGAGCAATTCATTATTTACTGAGCAAATTATTATTTAGTAAATAATAGCTAAATAATTAGATAATTATTTTCGCAAAATATTATTTATCAAATAATTATGTGGCAAATGAATTATTTGGTAAATAATGAATTATTTGTTAAATAATAAATTATTTGTTAAATAATGAATTATTTGCCAAATCATTATTTGTTAAATAATCATTTGTTAGATAATGAATTATTTGGTAGATAATTATTTATCAAATAGTGAACTTTTATTCGTTAAATAATGAAATATTTGTCAAATAATGAATATTATCTTAAATAATCAAATAATATCTTAAATAATTAATTCTATGTTAGATAATTAATTATTTGTCAAGTAATCAATTATTTCTAAATAAGAAATTATAAGATAATCAATTTTGTCTTAAATTAACATCGTTCAGCTATTTGCATAAAACATTCAGAATCTTGGAAATTATATACAAATAATTCACTTTATATTATTAAAATTTATATATAAGTGGTTTGTCTTTTAATAATTGTTACCAAATAATGTGTGAAACTTGAATGTTATTTAAGAATAATAATATTTATTATTTGGTCAAATCATTTTTCTTTCAATTATTCATCAGTCAAATAATGCTCTTATGTGGCATATAATTGATGTAGATATTTGTTTGCACTTGGCGCCCAATATCTAAAAGCCTTCTAAAATGAACTTTTATTTTCTAATTTTGAATTTTGACACCAAGCAGACATTCCGTGAAAACGATTTTAGGATTCGGAGAAATTCTTGAAAGGTAATGTACAATGGAGATTGCCATTATAAGGAACTTCATCCATACAGCACCATGTACAGCACACACTGTACTTTGGACAAATCGTCGTAGAAAAATGTATACATTTAGGTATTAAAGTATTATTTCTTGACATGATAGAACACTTCTAAGTTTGTTGTAAGGTTCTTCACACAAAAGTATTAGTATTAGTTCCCAACTTATCTTTGTAATTAGGGCTTTGAACTGTTAAATAAAATCCCATTTTTTTTTTTAAGTTTTCGCTTTTGTTCTGATTCCTGCTTTGGAAACTAAATCATGCACTATTGATTTTCAGATTTTTCTAAATATATCAAAATCTTTAGTTTGATTTACAAATGTTTGTAATTATTCTTAATTTTTCAAGTATATGGTAGCAAAGATTACGGATTTTGAACATGGAGTTTACAATACATGTCCTGTCCCGTCCTGGGGGCCACGGCAGAAAAATAAGTATAGGAATTAGATGTTGGGTGTATCCACAATGGTGAACTGATTTTTAATAGATATTATATTATTAAGCATCTGACTTGAGTGAGGGAAATGATATGATTATCAGAAATGCCATATCTGTATTTCACTATCTTAAATATACTGTAGAATGTGTTACGGTTGACTCAAATGATGGTAGGGTTGCCGTAAAAGCTTACGGAACTTGCTAATTGATATAGAATTTTAATATTCAGTGAAAATTAACAAATAAATAATACGTTTAATGAATTAATTTAGGATCTGATAAAAATGGATGTAGATTGAGTTAATAATTGTTAGGGGCTATCGGAGCTCTGTTTTTACTAGAAGCGAATTGTGTTAATAAGGGTGTTAGATATTTTAAAAGGTAACGTAGCGGCCAATTGCATTAAATGTGAATTTTTGATCATTTGATTATCCCTGAGTTTGGGTTTCTTTTGGTCTACCCACAAAGGTATTAATTTACCAGTCGAGTGGGGTTGGCAAGGCCATACATAACGGATAGTTAGCCAGCCAGGACGTCGGTGCAAGACACCTCTGGGCGGCAACACATCGTTGGCAGTCATAGTGGTGAATTCTTAACAATGGGCGTGGGTTTAGCGATCATCCGTTATTCAGGGATGTACGACACATCAGTTGAGACGCATACATATCGAGTGACCGTGAGATCACGTAGACATTAATTTATCCAATATATGGAAAACAGATAGTTTAAGTGAACCAACGTCTAAGCAAGTGCTTTTCGTGGACTTATAATATAACGGTTTTGGCGTCTGGTCAGACTTTTAATGTGTGAAGTTTAAGTGGGATAAGGTCATCTTTTTGAATAACCGGAGGTGATGTCATTGACCTTAGTCATATACAAAGATTGTGTTTTTCTCTATTTTCACTCCTTCCTTCCTTATCTTTTCTCCTCTCTGTCTCTTACTAACCCAGAGATCATGAAATGATTATCAAGTTTATTGCATGTGTATTATATATCTTTGACTTACATTATGTTTATGATACCAGAACAGATTATTTTGACGGACTTATTTTGTCTAGAAAGTCATCGTAGATAATAGCTTTTGCTCAAGTAAACGCATATTTTCATTGTTGTTTTCCCCTGAGCCTTACTGATTAAATCTTATATGTGTTTAGTGACGTTCCTTGTGGAGATTCGGTCCATATTGTGACACCTGCATCACCTTTTTTAAATGACTTTCAAAGCAATTATTTACGCTCTAAAATGCAACAAGGAGATCATCTAGGTGATTGACTAATCGATATTTGCCAACTTTCCATTCGTGTATTGACTTCCTTTGTTGATTGGTTCATATAACATGAACAAAATGATCTTTTTAGATATTGAAGATTAAGCTAAAACTTCACAACAGGTCTGGTTATTTTCAACTTACCTATATATATATATATATATATATATATATATATATATATATATATATATATATATATATATATATATATATATATATATATATATATATATATATATATATATATATATATATATATATATATATATATATATATATATATATATATATATATATATATATATATATATATATATATATATATATATATATATATATATATATATAAATATATAATATATATATATATATATATATATATATATATATATATATATATATATATATATAAATAAATATATATATATATATATATATATATATATATAAATAAATATATATATATATATATATATATATATATATATATATATATATATATATATATATATATATATATATGTATATATATATATATATATATATATATATATATATATATATATATATAAATGTATATATATATATATATATATATATAAATAAATATATATATATATATATATATATATATATATAAATAAATATATATATATATATATATATATATATATATATATATATATATATATATATATATATATATATGTATATATATATATATATATATATATATATATATATATATAAATAAATATATATATACATATACATATATTATATATATATATATATATATATATATATATATATATATATATTTATTTATATATATATATATATATATATATATATATATATATATATATATATATATATATATATATATATATATATATATATATATATATATATATATATATATATATATATATATATATATATATATATATATATATATATATATATATATATATATATATATATTCATTAGTTGGAAGGATCATTTTCAGAAAATAAAGGATTCACTTTTAAAGCTTACAACAATTTTTTTAAACTTACGTTGGGTTACACCATTGCTTGTCGTCAAACCCAATGATGACAATGTTGATGTACTATAATTTGTAGCGAGATTCGTCTTTTGCGTTTGGATCCCATTGTCATCTACGGCACATAGATAATAAAACAAATGTATGCACAAATATTTCTTTCATTAGATGTTCTCCAAACCTGTCTTCAGAAAGTATGCTTTAAGCAGTGGTGTTTACCAAACAGTCAATTTTACAGTGGAAATGAGTTGATACAAACACTGACATATCTCACCATATCAGTGGCAAATCTCATTATGGTTTCCAAAAGATATGTGAATTCTAAACCGATATATAAATGATTTTAATTATACTTACTCTCATTCAAATCTTACCCTAAATTTGTATCAGCAATTTCTACCAGAATATCATAAATATTGCTTTCATTGAATATATATAATCCGTAATTTTGGGACACTTTTAACTAAAAATATCTTAGCTTTATAACCGGTATTCTAATTGTTCAGTTTATAAGTGATGAACATTTCTGCTAACTTTAATATATTAAAATTGAGGCAAAATATCTATTAATGATGCTTTTATTTATATATCAAATTGAGGTTATTAACCCCAAAGGTCAGCTTTCCGTCAGTAATTATCATTAGTGCTATCTACACTATGAATAGATATCTTCAATTTTAGTCTGTTTTTAAATGACAAAACTGAATGCAAAATTATTTATTTACCCTAAATGTTCTAAATGGGTTTTGGCAGCTTAATAGCTTTAATAATCATCCAAGCGGTGACTCTAAAAATCATGTGGCTGATGATATAAAAGCTGCCATTTTCTATTCATGTATTGATAGCCATATTTTTCATTAAATAGAAGATTAATTCTTAGAAAATAAGGTCAGTGATTGAGGATTCACTTTTAAAGTTTACAACAATTCTTCTAAACTTACGTTGGGTTATATCATTGCTTGTCGTCAAACCTAATGATGACAATGTTGATTTACTACAATTTTGAGCAAGATTCGTCTTTTGCGCTTTGGTCCCATTGTCATCTACGGCACATAGATAATAAAACAAAAGTATGAACAAATATTTCTTTCACTAGAAAGAAAGTATGCTTTTAGGCAGTTTGTGTTTACAGAACAGTCAATTTTAAAGTAGAAATGAGTTGATGCAAACACTGACATATCTTACCATATCAGTGGAAAATCTCATTATGGTTTCTAAAGATATATGAATTCTCAACCGATATATAAATGATGTAAAATATACTTGTTTTCATTAGAATCTTACCCTAAAGTTGTATTAGCAATTTCTACCAGAATATTTTTAAACATTGCTTATATGTTTCATTGTATATGTAAAATCCATAATTTTGAGACACTTTTAACCAAAAATATCTTAGCTGTATAACCGGTATTCTAAATGTTCAGTTTATAAGTGATGAATACTTCTGCTAACTTGAATATGTTAAAATTGAGGCAACTTTTATATTAGTGATGCTTATATTCATATATCAAATTGAGGTTATTGACTCCAAAAGCCAGCTTTCCGTCAGTTGTTATCATTATTGCTGTCTCCATTAAAATCTATATCTTCAATTTTAGTTTTTAAATGACAAAACTGAATGAAAACTTAGTTATTATTCTAAAATGTTTTAATTAAATGGTCTTTGGCAGTTAAACAGCCTTAATAATCATCCGAGCGGTGACTCTAAAAATCGTGTGGCGTGTAATATCAAAGCCACAGTTTGAGACGTAAACTTTTTGACTATCCTCTTTATCTGTAAACATCATAAAAACGTAAATGAAAATGACTATTTACGCAGAAGGATTTTATAATGAATAAATATACAAATTTGAATATGGATGACAAAGGAATTAAATTACCAATGCTCTTTTCTGTCGATGGGACGACAGTATTTCCTTTGGTACTTTTTTGGATTCCATTGGAATTAGACTGAACCTGTTTTGAAGCACGGAGAGTATCAAATAATATTAGTATATTTATCATTGTGTACATCACATGAAGTGATGCACAACAAATTGAGGAAAAAGATTGAAATGATAAACGACATGTTTTAATTGTTTTTCGAGTATTTCTCAATTTCAATATCAGAAGGTGCACCTGAAGACTTGCACATTTAACATTGATCAGGAGTCAATGATAGGAGTATTTCAAAGAGGAAGACATAAAGAACTAAACGAAAAGAAATGTGAGAGAGCAATATACAGAATTACATGAAAGAATATTAGCTGCATTTCTATTTGAACATGATCACTTTGCACGGGCTGAAAATCTTTACAAAATTGATATTGTGAACATTTAAAGATCCTTCTTATAAGATTTCACGCTCTTTAATTGGGGTAAACCAACAGTACCTGTCCATGTATCTTTTAGCACTTAATATTACGTGTATCCTAATCTACACATATCTAACTTGCAAACATGCAAATATATTTACCTGGTCTGTATTGGATTTTGTTCCACCGGTACCGAATGAAAAATTTCGACTGATGGTATTTTTGCTATTATAGCCGCCAATTTGATTCGACGACACACCTGGTGATCTTGCCAGTCTGCTACCTGTGTCAATATTTAAGATTTTGCTGTATTTTGCTGAATAATGTTTTTCATTTAAAAGCAAATACCATAAATGAAATAAAGAAATAGCATATACAAAGAAAGAGAACCATTGATGTACAAGAGTTCTTAAGGATTTTATTAAACTAAAACATGCAGCCCATGGTGATCACTCCCTCACTTCACTTCAAAAATGGATACCTGTTTAAACCGTAAATATCGTTATTCTTTTATTATTTGTTAAAGACTAAGTTATTGGTAAAAAAAAAAATAAGCTCTGTTTCAATCACTGTATAAATACATAAATGTATACAAATGAAAATATGAATATATATATAAATATATATATATATATATATATATATATATATATATTTATATATATATATATATATATATATATATATATACATATATATATATATATATATAAATATATTGATATATATATATATATATATATATATATATATATATATATATATATATATATATTTATATATATATTATATTGATATATATATATATACTTATAGTATATATATCTTAATATAAACATATATATATATGTATATATGTATTTATATATATATATATATATATATATATATATATATATATATATATATATATATATATATATATATATAAATATATATATATATATATATATATATATATATATATATATATATATATTTATATATATTTATATATTTATATATTTATATATATATATACATATATATATATATATATATATATATATATATATATATATATATATATATATATATATTATATATATATATATATTTATATATATATATATATATATATATATATATATATATATATTTATATACATATGTATATATATATATATATATATATATATATATATATATATAAATATATATATATATATATATATATATATATATTTATATATATTTATATATTTATATATTTATATATATATATACATATATATATATATATATATATATATATATATATATATATATATATATATATATATATATAAATATATATATATATATATATATATATATATATATATATATATATATATATATATATATATATATATATATATATATATTATATATATATTTATATATTTATATATTTATATATTTATATATATATATATATATATATATATATATATATATATATATATATATATATATATATATATTCATTAGAATCTTACCTAAAGTTGTATTAGCAATTTCTACCAGA
>JAIGNY010003412.1:40000-87500 GCA_020152595.1 Chiridota heheva | reverse complement strand
TGTGTGTGTGTATGTATGTATGTATGTATGTATGCATGTATGTATGTATGTATGTATGTATGTATGTATGTATGTATGTGTATATGAGAATGGGTGTATGTGTCTGTCATACATACATACTTTGAATTTAATCCCCAGACAGCATGGAATAAATCCCCCACACAACTTAGAATTAAACCCCCACACAAGTTTGAATTAAGCCCCACGCAACTTGAAATTAAGCACCACGCAACGTGAAATTAAGCCCCCACACCAAGCTTTGAATTCATCCCCTGCACCGAGCTTGGAATTCAGCTTGGAATACAGCTTGTTCTCGTGGATTTGTTATATAAATAGTCGTTGTTGGAACTAAACGCCGCACACAGCTTGGAATTAAACCCCCACGGCAACTTGCAAATATGTTCTTACACAGTTTGGAATTAAGCCCCGCACAGCTTGAAATTAAGCGCCCGCACAGCTTGGAATTGAGCCCCTGCTATATTTCATGACTCCACTCATATCCCTCAAGTGCAATAAATATTCATTACATTTTCAATACGCTCGATGTCCGCCACTTGTCGAAATATATCTATTCAAACTTTTCCATTTTCCATGAAGTTACAAATTCCTGAAGTTACAATCTCTATAATACAATTATTTCATTCACTCTTTAGATTCATTCATGGGTTGATTATCATTAGCAGATAATCTATGGCTGTTTAATTATCTATAAGCTTACGCAATTAAGAGACCTCAGTGATCTAGTGGTCATAGCATCAGCTTGACAATCTAGCGTCCCTGGTTCAATTCCTGGTGGGTCTCCAAAATTCCTAACATCTCCGAACACAAAGTTGTTTCAACAAAATATTTTGATTTTTCTTTAAAATCTGGACTATTACATTTTGATTATTAAAATTAAGTCAATGATGTAATCGTGTTCTTCATAGACGTGCCCCCTCTGCTGCATCCACACACGAACATTAAGGTGATATTTGAAACGTTCAGAATATTCTTTCATCCAATATGGCTTTCTCTTAGTCCCCCCACCCTTCCTCCCTCACGAAGTATGCCCTTCCCGATCATGTTATGTTCCCAGCCCAATTCATAGATGAAGCTTGAGAGCATGCATATGCAAAATTGTTAAGAGTTTTTTAAGCCATTTGGATGAGGATAAAATGTTCTTCTCCCTTCCCATAAAAAAATACTTTATAATTCATGATGGATTAAAAAAGCTCTCTTCGTTCCTTCTACGGTCGCCTAGTTCAAAAGTACTTCTCTGTTTGGAGAGGATGGGGAAATGAAACATTTTGACTTGAACATCAAATGGAGTCTCACTCGGGGCGCTAACTGATTAACAAAATGAAATAAAGCAGATCTCAATATCCTCAGATGTTAGTTATAATTTAAGGAGTGACATTTAATAGGAGTCCATACAATAACGTTATCACCCCACCTGCACTACAACAGCAGCTTCTAAAAAAACAAGGCATCTGAACCACACAACCATTTAGTTTCTATTTCATGAACTCACAGGAAATGAGAAACGTTTTAATCTATATCATACACATAAACATGTATTCTGTTGCTTACGCGACGAAGAATTTCAAACAAGGAAGTAACATCACAAGTTTTGCAACTACGACCATGATCAGATGATGAATTAGATATAATTGGATATAAACTGTTTATACTTTTACTTTATAGACAAGCAGCATAGTATTTTAGTTTATTCTTTACACTGTGAAAATAAAGAACTTAGAAAATAGTTGAGGATTTTCCTGTATATTCGACATGTGTACAGTATGAAAGGGTATACGGTTCAAGTTCAATGTCAATCACTTTCCTAAATTTCATATCTTGAAATATGATCAAATGTTTTTACATCGAGGGGATCGAGGCCTATCCAGGAACTCTTCAGGGAAAGGTACCATTTGACCTTACATTTGACCACCTGATCTCCATCCATCAAAAAAGATTTTGCTTTAGCCACACACGTGTTGCGTGTATGGCGGGACACGAGTCATGCTCCGTGTTAGGCCCTATAGTTCATACCACGAATGGAATATTTACATTCTTATTTGTTATTCACAACAAAAAAGTAAATAATGTTCTATTTGTGTGAATCTAAGATGCATATGATATTATCAGTCCGGTAACATGCCTATTAATGGGAACATAAATGTTCCTATTAATGGGAACATTTTGCTACATCAAAGCCGCCATTTTTTAATATTTCCCATATTCCATTGCTATCCCAACGTTAAAGCCTTATGCAATGTTTCATTTGAAATACGTCTGGGAAAAATATCTTTGCTATGGGAAACCCAAAACTTATGAAAATACCTTCATTACTGTCATGGCTATAACTTTTCACCACGCCAATATTAGATCAAAGAGACACTAGAGCTAGACTTTTAGGCGCGAAACGGCCATTTTGAAAATTTAAATGTTTTACAATACAATAATTTTTAATATTTCAAGTACATGAATTAAAGGTATGACATTTCATCGCAACATCTGAACAATATGGCTGCATGACTTCAATATTCTCGAGTGTTATAAATGTTCCTATTAATAGGCATTCTTCCGGACTGATTATTGCTAGCGTGAGAGTACATGCTAAAAAATCGCCCACTTTTAAAATTACTATGCCTTTTCTTTTTATTTTATTTTTTATTTTTATGTTAGTTGTATATATGTATTTGTTTTTCTTCAAATGTTCTTCATTTAGAAGAGGAGAGAGGGGAGTTAGAGGAACGTGTCTGGGTACCCCCCACCCAACCCCTCAATATGCTGCTGGAGGGGATTGTGTTTAGTTGTATGAGGAACAAAACTATTTGTCTCTGTCAAACTGCTTACTTTCATAAGACAACAAAAGAAAGAGATCTGTCCAATCAAATCTTCAAGTAATGTGAAGGTCACAATATTCAACATTTTGTAAAACAACATTATTTGAATAATTTTGAGGGCGATTTTAATGTTAATGTATTAACAAAAAAATAGCAGTAAATCAACATTGCCTTAACACGTATTGCCATACATATATGGCATTTTCCTATTCTTCTATTACTTTAGACTGCTTCGTACTCCTTATCGGGGAACTGTTTTGGTTTCCCAATCAAGAGATCATTCAGGAATTTTCTGTACTCCTTATCGAGGAACTGTTTTGGTTTTCCAATCAAGAGATCATTCAAGAATTTTCTGTACTTCTTATCGGGGAACTGTCTTGGTTTCCCGATCAAGAGATCATTCAAGAATTTTCTGTACTCCTTATCGGGGAACTGTTTTGGTTTCCCGATTAAGAAATCATTCAGGAATTTTCCAGTAATTCTGTATATCTATCCAAATTCATTTTTGTCTGCAATTATACCACAGTAAGAAAAAAGATAGAGTTTAGGAGCGCTTTTAATTTTAGCGTTATATTGTAGAGAAACGTGGCCAATTTGTATGGTATGTAACATAACGTTATAGTAGGTTGCGTTCCAACATAATATTCTGACATTTAATAAACTGTTATATCATAGTTTTTGTTATCAAAACGAAGTATTTGTAGATAATAAATACACAAAGTGATATAAGAGACTACAGGGAGGCATTTTTGTGAGATTTCTCGGCGCGTGCAAGAATGATCAAGGAGTAATAATTGATTAATTTGAAATTATTAGAATAGAATGCTCTAAAATATATGGCAAATCTTCAATATGTTTTCGCCAAAAGTGAACGTTATGTTAAAAAGACAATTACCGTGATGATATTAATAATGATGATAATAACAATAATAATAATAATAATAATAATAATAATAATAATAATAATAATAATAATAATAATAATAATAATAATAATAATAATAATAATAATAATAATAATAATAATAATAATAATAATAATAATAATAATAATAATAATAATAATAATAATAATAATAATAATAATAATAATAATAATAATAATAATAATAATAATAATAATAATAATAATAATAATAATAATAATAATAATAATAATAATAATAATAATAATAATAATAATAATAATAATAATAATAATAATAATAATAATAATAATAATAATAATAATAATAATAATGATAATAATAATGATAATAATAATGATAATACATTTATATAGCGTCCTTTCTATACAAGCATATTCAAAAACGCTTTACAAAAAATAACATGAATACATTACATACTTACTTACTAACATAAACCATAAACAAATGTGTTTTGATTAATTTCAGAAACACGTGAAGACAATTGATCTTTCTTATTTGAAGTGGGAGATCATTCCACCAAAGTGGGCCGAGTCTGCAGAATGCCCTACCCCCCAGAGTAATACATGAAATATTGGGTACATTAAGCCAGACTGCGGATCTGTTTCTTAGATCATAAGTGGTGTTTGATGAAATTATTAAGTTTTGAAGATATTTTGGGGCCATTTTATAGATACATTTAAAAACAAGAACAAGTATTTTATATCTTATACGCATTTCAACCGGTAACCAATGTAGTGAATATAACAAGGGAGTAATATGGCAATATTTGTTTGATTTAGTTACAACACGTGCCGCAAAATTCTGTATTTTTTGGACGTTTTGAATTAAGCAATGTGGCATACCAGCCAAGAGAGAGTTGCAGTAGTCAATGTGTGAATGAACCAATGAATGAATTAGGGTCTCTGTTGCACTGTTTGTCAACATATTTCTTATTTTATTGATGTTGTACAAATTTACAAATGCAGACCTGCATTTTTTCATAACGTGATGCTTTAAGTTTAAATTGCTATCCAGCCACACTCCTAAATCACGAACACAATGGACAGCATTAACTAAACCACCACCCACTTTGACAGATTTTTGGGTCAATTTATTGAGTTGAGGAGTAGTGCCAAACAAAATAACCTCCGTTTTGGCATCATTTATTTGAAGCTTGTTTTAGAGCATTCACCTTCTAACATCCTCTAGGCAGCTTTCCATTTTAGTAATAGCTTCTGATTCAGAAGAAGCACTAATGATTTTAAAACTAAGCCACAACCTATGGTCATCAGCATACCCAGAGACATTAGGTGAATGCTTCTTAATCACACTGAAAATGGTTGAGGCATACAACGTAAAAAGTATGGGGCCACAACATGAACCCTGGGTTACTGAAAAATGTATACATTTTTCAGACGAGCATTCTCCATTTACAATACCTTTTTGCCTACAATTTGACAGATAGGATTCAAGCCACAGAAGTGCAGTATTGTGTACACCGAAATGAGATTTAAGCACCCTAAGCAATATCTCATGATCTACCGTGTCAAAGGCAGCACTAAGATCTAGCATGACCACCAATGACACCATTTGCTTATCCATAGCCATTAAGAGATCAGACTTGAACCGTAACAAATCGGTTTCTGTACTGTGGAACACACGATAAGCTAATTGGTACACAGGTAAGAGATTTTGGTCATTCAGGTGCTGATTCTACTGTGTTACAATTGCCTTTTCTGTGATCTTGAAAAGGAATGGAAGGTTGTTAACAGGCCTATAGTTCTTGAAGACCAATGGTAGTCCTTTCTTTTTTAGGAGTGGTGTGATGACTGATGTCTTCCATTCTTCTGGAAACATTCCCTCTTGTAATGAGACATTGACAATCTTGCAGACTAGTGGCATTAAGACATCTGTACACTGCTTCACTATGTGAGTTGGTGCTTGATCTAAGATGCAAGTCTTAGGTTTTGCTTCTGATATAAGTTTTTTAATATTGTACTCATTCATTAGTGAAAACGTACAGAGAGGGTTTATGACACTCTCACAATGAGTGTCTATAGGGTCATACTCTGTAGCTTCCAATTGTTCACGTATTTTGGTAATCTTTTCCACAAAATATGAATTGAAAGAGTTGGCTAATGAATGAGGATTTGCTGAATCTGGTAGTGGATTTGCTGAATCTGGTAGTGGATTTGATTTGTTTCTGTTTAGGAGGCCATTGATTATTGAATAAACTTCTTTCTGATTTGTACCAGCTGCTACTATCTTATCATTATAATAATCCCTTTCAGCTTTATTCAAAAGAAATATGTATTTGTTGCGCATCTGCTTCAACAACATCAGATTATGTTCCGAAGATTCTTTTCTGTATGATCTCTAAGCTTTCCGCACCTGACGTTTGTGATCTTTCAGTTTTTCTGTAAACCAAGGGAGAGTTGGTCTCATTGTGATTTGTCTTTCCTTTACAGGTGCCACTTCATCAAATGTTGATCGTAGGGCTGTATTGTAAATATTCACCAATTCATTTACATCATTTTTATCACTTACAATTGATAATTGTCCTTCTAATCTGTCACGAAAATCATCTATGTTTATGCTGGCAATACTCCTGTTTTTCTGCATTTTGATTGTGACTGGAGTCTTCTCCATATCCAGTCTACATAATATGGCAAAGTGATCTGAAAACAAAAGATGGACCATCGCAGATTGAAGAGAAATGGCATCTGTGTCTCTAGAAAGGAACAAGTCCAGAGTATTTCCTGAAATATGTGTGGCAGAAACGATGTGTTGCGTAAATCCATACAATTCAATAATATCCAGAAACTGTTTAGTTTCTGGACAGTGTAGTTTGTTCACATGAATGTTAAAATCCCCTGTAATTATCAGTGTGGTCGTGTTGATAATCAACGACTCCAGAAAACAACTGAATTCATTTACAAAATCAGATAATGTATGTCTATTTTGGAATGAATATGGTGGGCGATATACTACCACCAATTTGACAAGTTGATTTATTGCTTTTATGTCATATTCAGTATATTCAAAGATTCTTTTCTCTTCACATTGATGTAGTTTAACATTGATATTTTCACAAAAAAGAAGGCCTGTACCCCCTCCCTTACAATTTGAAAGCCTTGGTTTGTCCAAAAATAAGAAGCCCCTCTGTTGTAACTGACTTCTTACAGAGTCATCCATGTCTGTGAGCCATGTTTCAGTCACTGCACAAAGATCAACTTTATTTTCTAAAACATAGTCCACAAGCATAAGGGCTTTATTTCTGACAGATTGTGTGTTAATGTGTCCCAGAGTAACAAAGCTCTTATTACACGCAAATATTTGTGTCCTCTTAATAGGGATTACATTTCTTGTGATGTTTCGTGACAAATGAGATTGTTCGTTTCTTTGACTTTTGGTTTTCAAATAGTTTTCAGAACGAACTCCTCTCCGAGTTTTTTTCTTTTTTTGACAATTCTGAAAGTCCATCAGTCCACATATTCTCTCAGCAGTCTGTGTAGAGATATTGCAACTTGGGCTGTTCCTTGAAAGCTGTACCTCATCAATGGAGTCAATCCTCTTGCAGCCTTCTTTTGTAATCATCTTGAAAAGTCCTGCTTTTCCTCCTAGCACAAGTTGCAAAACAATGCTTATGCTGCAGAGAAGGAGAACTTGATTCCAGACTTGAATGATCATCTCAACAAACAATAGATCTTCAACACAGCTGAGGCTTAGGTCTAGTCCAGCATTCCAGTACTGATAAATCAATATGTGCAAGCAATGGAGCCTACATGTAGATATCCTATGAAAAAAGTATCAGAGTCTGATACAAAGTTTGATATGATGTATTTCCACTAAGAAATAAAAAATATTTTAGATTGAATGATACATTTAAAGTCTCTAAACATATATCAGAACAATTCTTCAAAAATTTCAGTCACAAATGTTCTTGAAGATATAAAAATCAGGATGTTTTCTGAGAGCTTGAAAGGAGAGCTGCCAATACCTGGCGCATCAATATCCATAATAATACAGCAACAACAACAACAACAAGAACAATAATAATAAGAACAACAACAATAATGATAATAATAATAATAATAATAATAATAATAATAATAATAATAATAATAATAATAATAATAATAATAATAATAATAATAATAATAATAATAATAATAATAATAATAATAATAATAATAATAATAATAATAATAATAATAAGAAGAAGAAGAAGAAGAAGAAGAAGAAGAAGAAGAAGAAGAAGAAGAAGAAGAAGAAGAAGAAGAAGAAGAAGAAGAAGAAGAAGAAGAAGAAGAAGAAGAAGAAGAAGAAGAAGAAGAAGAAGAAGAAGAAGAAGAAGAAGAAGAAGAAGAAGAAGAAGGAGAAGAATAATAATAATAATAATAATAACAATAATAATAATGATAGGAATAATGATAATGATAACAACAATAACAAAATAATGATAATAATGATAATAATAATAACAATAACAATAATAACAACAACAACAACAGCAAGCACAATAACAATAATAACAATAATAATATTAATAATAATAATAATGATAATAATAACAATAACAATAATAATAATAATGATAATAATAATAATAATAATGAAATAATAATAATGATATTTTTTAGGACATCTAATAATCTGAATTAATGACCTTATTTGCATAAATTTGCATATTTGACCAAGAATTTATGCAAGTCAACTTTAAGTTCAAAGTCTTAACTTTCATGTAACAAACTTCTTACAGTAGAAAATGAACATACATATGTGAAAAAGCTCCCTTTTTAAAAAGTTCCCTAAAATAACACTGTAAAGGCTTAAATAACACAGAGTAAAGGGTTGAATATGCCCTAAATACCCCTTCTCCACCCCTTCCCTTCCTGGCAATATGCGCAAATTCCCAAACCTTCAACTGCACATGGCCATTAGGGATGCGACGGTTTACCGATTATCGTGTACCCGATCGAAAGCATCATTTACCATTTACAAAAATTATCCCTTATCACTATCCCAACGATACTTTTGAATTTGCATTCAAAATAAATAACATTCATTAACGGTTTTCTCGCAGAAATAACATTAGATTAGTTAGAGTCAAGTCCAAGTCAAGAGAACTGCATTGAGATTGAAACTACAATTTTAGTGGAAGCAGGGGGGACAGCCCACAAAATTGAACGTACCTATATGAATGGCAGATCAGTCCCCGGAAAGGAAAGACACATCCTCGTGAAACTGACTTATTATTAGGACAAAATCAATGTGATGAAAAATGCACGCCAAACCCTAGCTGGGATATCATTCTACATACGGTAATTGATGATCTTACAACCACAGATCTGAAAGAAAAAAGGAAATGGGCCCAACGTGTGTAGGAAATTTACATGAACGGTACTAAGCTTCGTTTCTCTGGCGGAATGTGGAGACAAAGTGATGGTAAACCATTCTCCTTTGAATAATACTCCTTATTCCTTTTCTCGATCATAATCAGTTTACCAGATTTCCTGCAGCTAACATACCTCCGCAATTGGAGTCATTCGTCAATACTTGTCTTACTCCGGCTTATCTTGCTTACTTCAAGATGTTTACATGAATCTGATGCCAGAAGGACCAGGCTGCCACGATAGTCACTATTCATGATGTGCACAACTTACAGTCATTTCCTCGTCATTTCCTTTCGTCATTATACCATCTTACATGTAACCAAGTTTAAGTTTATATAGTTATAGAATCAGCTTACCTGTAAAAATGAAGTTCAAGTTTACATAACTTATTTATATGTTCTGCAAAGTTACAGTTCTTTTGAAGAATATATCAGCTGACGAGTAATCGTGCTCTCAAGTTCACAGAGGTTTTGTTTAGACATATTTAAGAAATCAGCTTACCTGAAAAAATCATGTTCAAGTTTACATGTATATTTACATGTTCCACAAATATTCACCTCAATATTTACATGTTCATTTTCTTTTGTCATTACACCATATTACATGTAACCAAGTTTAAGTTTACATATAGTGATAGAGTCAGCTTACCTGTAAAAAAGAAGTTCATGTTTACATGGATATTTACAAGTTCCACAAAGTTACAATTCCTTTAAAGATTATATCAGTTTACCGGCAATCAAACTTCCTTTTTTACATACTTACACGTCCCAAGAAATTATCACTCTTTTGAGGATTATATCATTTTATCTGTAAGCAACTCCAAGTTTACATGGTTATTTACATACTTGCATGCTTCAAGATGTTAAAATAATCTTGTTGATTATATTCAAGCTCAAGTTTACTTAGATTTTTCGTGAGCATTCACTATTGTTTATCTAAATAAGCCACCTTTTGTGCTGACCAGAAGGTTTTTTTCATTTTGTCCACTTCTATGACTTGTGGACGTTTTCAGGAAGTTTTAAGTAACTCTTCACGTGAGAGTGTGTTTTCTGTATTATTTTGTTATTTCTATTTTTACTTTTTTTAACTTTCAAAACTTCGTATATTCTACTGTTTTTTAGATATATGTCTTTATCAATTTCAATGTTTACCTCCTCCATATCTATTGCCTCATCCAAATATTTACTAGCAATAGCTTGTTTATTTATCGGATAATGTATATGCGCCACACTATTTTATTGATTAATTTGAAAAAAAAACTACTATAAAAATTGCCTCTTTCAACACACGGGGTATCAAAGACTAAGAAAAGGAGAAAATATTTTGCCTTTTTTTACAATTATTTTTGTGATATTAATCTTTTACAAGAGACTCATTCTACACACAGTGATATTAAATACTAAAACAATGAATAAGGTGGCAAGGTTCTGTTTGCACACGGCTCCAGTGATAGCCGTGGTGTTATGATTTTATTTAAACCCTCATTAAATATTTGCATTGATGATATTACGTGTGATGTTAATGGTAGATACGTTGTAACTGATTGTCATATAGAGAAAACTCCTTATCTTTTAATTAATAGTTACGCTCCTAATATTGATCAACCTAATTTTTTCAATAATATTGCCAATATCATTGAAAAGTATAGCAATATTAATATCATTTGGGGCGGTGATTTCACCCTTGTTTAAGATTTTGATTTAGATTTTCTTTTTTAAAGGTGGAAATAGGGTAACTAATTTCAATGCGAGAATTTCTGTGTTGGAACTCATTAGCAGATTTGACCTTTTAGACATCTGGAAAGAACGGCATCCTAGTTATTCTAACTATACCTGGCATTCTACTATTGACAAAACTATACATTGCAGGCTGACTTTTTATCCAATTCATCTTGTTGACGATGCTTCTTCTTATCCTTTGTTTAATTCAGATCATGATATTGTTACCATCAAATTGCTTTCTTCATTGGAACTTGGTCCAGGTACCTAGAAATGTATTGCCTCCTTACTCAAAGATAATGATTACGTAAGTCTTATTAATGATATCATTACTTCCATTACTGTTGATTATTCTCATCTGAATGCTTCTTTGTTGTGCGAATTTCTCAAAATGAAATTTAGATCTGTTAAGGCCGTAACACACCGAACGCGACGCGGCGAGCGATTTTTTAAACAAAATTGAATAAAACAAAGGAAAAGAAACATTTTGACCTCTTGTTTTCATAGATGGATCGTCATCGTATGGCTATTCAAATGATTATTGAAAATTGATTGAAAGGGCGTTTCTACGCCCATTAAAGCAAATTCGCGTCGCGACAGAAAATCGCGCCCCACTAAAACGAATTTCTCCACAGTTATAACAAAAAAGCTATTTTAGCAAATTTTCCAGTATCATCAGAAAGCCTCAATTGTAAACTTCATTGTATGTAAGCAAAAAGTCAAAGCATCTTATAATATTTGTTTCCTGTATGATTATCTAAAAAAGCGCTCGCCGCGTCGCGTTCGGTGTGTTACAGCCTTTAATATTGCTTACTCTAAACGTAAGGCTTGTGAAAGATTAGCTCATGAACGTAAGGTACTTCAATCTATTTCGTATTATGATCAACTATGTATAACATCTCCCACTGATTCAAACTTATCTGCTTTGAGAGGTTTCAAGAATAAGTTTAATTTGATATACGATTATAAACTTAAAGGTATTTTCATTCGTTCCAGGGCAAGGTGGGTTGAGGGTGGGGAGAAAAACACCAGATATTTCCTTAATTAAACCGTACAAATAAGACCCCCAACTGTATTATTAAATTGATAAATGGTACTGGTTCGCATGTTACTGATAAGCATGCACTTCTTGATGAAATTGAAATTTTTGTATCGGTCTCTTTACTCCAAACGTCCTGTTAGTGACCCCTCTACTCTTCTCAATTTCCTTAAGAGTAACAAATGTATTTCGAATGAGAATTCGTTTTTTTTAGAGGGCCCATTAACATTTAGAGAATGCAAAGATTCCATTTTTTTCTATGCCGTCTAATAAATCCCCGGGTACCGATGGTTTATTTTCTGACTTTTATCAATTCTTTGGGGATAAAATTGGGAAATTCGTTATTAACGCGCTCAATTTTTCTTATAATAATATGTGTTTATCCAAACAACAATCACAGGCAGTGATTTCCTTAATCATTAAGCCTGGCAAAAACACATCATTCTTAAAAAACTGGAGACCTATCGCTCTACTTAATACCAATTACAAAATAGCAGCTAAGTCCCTGGCCAACCGTTTAGAATATATTTTAATTTATTTCATCAGTCCAGAGCAGACTGGTTTCCTTAAGGGGAAAATATTCGTTTAGTGTTAGATACTATTAGTTATTGTAATCATAATAATTTTTCAGCTTCATTAATCTTTCTCGATTTTGAGAAAGCGTTCGACTTCTTGGACGATTCATTTATAACCAAGGTACTTTCTTATTTTAATTTTGGACGGGGTTTCATACAATAGGTTTCTACCCTTTATGCAGAGGCTACTTCATCTGTTCATGTGAAATCAACAATGGTCATTTTACTAATTATGTTCAGGTATCACGTGACGTACGACAAGGCTGTCCTCTTAGTCCTTATTTAATAATAATTTGTTCTGAAATGCTTTGTATCTATATCAAGCATAACCATTCTATTAGAGTTATACATATAAGTGATATCAACTTAAAGGAATGTCAATATGCTGATGACACTGTTCTATTTACGGACGCTTCTAAGTCATCCACTGATGCCGCTATTTTAAGTCTAAATGATTTTGGAAAACATTCCCGTCTCATAATTAATTTTCATAAATCATACATTTTTCCCCTTGGTTATTATACTGAAATACTTCAAAATCATTTTTAAAATTATATTCTTAATTTTTCCAATGGTCCTAATTGTTATTTAGGTATTTTAGGTAACTCACCATGACTACTTTTTGCATCTGAATTATCAGCCAAAATTATCTCGCCTTAAGAACATTCTTAATCTATGGTCAACTCGTGACCTCACACCGGTAGGTAAAATTACTATCATTAAATCTTTTGCCCTCTCCCAACTAGTTTACTTATTTATGCTTCTTCCAAACCCCCCTAATTCCTTTATCATAGAACTTCACACAGTTTTGCATAAGTTCATTTGTAATGGTAAACCACATAAAGTTAAAAGTTCTTAATTATTAATGATTATAATGAGAGCGGGCTTCGTATCTTGCATGTTGAATCGTTTATTTCATCTATAAAGTGTTCTTGGATTCGTCGCTATTGTTCATCTATTTTAAATAATTGAAAGATGTTTTTTGATTTAGTTTTACGTAATTTTGGAAATATGTTTCTATTTAAATGTAATATGAGTCCACATGATTTTTTGAATATTAAGAACTGTTTTGTAAAACAGGTATGTGAAGCTTGGTTCTCTTTTAACTTTAATATGTCGCTTGATCACTTTGATAATTAAATTATTTTAAATAAATCACTTCTAAAAATTGAGAATAAGACATTTTTTGATAAGATTCTTTTAAAGGCTGGGGCATTTCGGGTCCGTGATTTTTTCTGCATTGATGGTTCCTTGAAAAGTTTTATTAACTTTATAAAAGAGTTCAAGCTTACATCCTTACCTTTCACTCGTTATTTTGGTATTATCTCTTGCATACCTGACTCTTGGAAAGATAATTTATCTCCCCATGTTGCCAACTCTGTTAATGTTACCCGTAATGAATAAAACAAAATCACTTTATTGTTCCAATTGCATTTCCAACAGATCAATCTATTAATCTATCGTAAAACAGTACAAGAAGTCACCATCCTGCTTAAATAAGTAAAACGACGATTTTCCTTATGTTACTAATTGGAACAAAATCTTTCTGTTATCCTTTAAAGCTGTTAAGAATTATAATCTTCATTATTTCCAATTCCGTTTCATTCACAGGATACTAGGTACCAATTATTTTTTGAATAAGGTAGGTTTAATAGATTCACCCTTGTGTACATTTTGTAATGCCTCAGATGAGACTTTATCTCATTTCTTTTGGAATTGCCCGATTGTTACTTGTTTCTGGAGTGATGCTGTGAGGGTTATTATTGAAAACCCTTTTCTTCTTAATAAATTCATTGTATTCTTTAAACAACTAGATACTATGAAAGCCCTTTTAAATTATTTCCTACTTCATGCTAAAAATTACATTTAAAATTGCAGGTGTAAGTATGTTTTACTCCAAGTTAATCATTTTCATCGCATTTTGTTATTTAATCTTCAAGTTGATGGGTATATCAATCGTCATGGCAAGCCAAATAGCAAGCTTCTTTATAATGTCTTTAAGTAACACCGATATGTAGGCTAAACTATTGCATTCTTTGCACCAATACTTGCATGTATTCTACACTCAATTTACTCCTTGTGTATGTGGTTGAGGCTGTTATGTATCTCAACCCAACAATTCTCTACTTTGACGCTGTGAAATGTATTGCTTTGTTTAACTCCATAAACAGATCCTTGCTATCTACTTTTCTTTTTTGTACTGTTCACATTCTCTGACGGTTGATATTTATTGCGTCTCATTGCATCATATTGTGTTACTTATTCCTTTGCCCCCGTTATTGTATATTTTTATGTGAATAGAGGGAGGCAAGGTACATCTGTGTATTTTGCGCTTTCCTTTCATTGGTTATTTTCTTCGTTTACTGTTTTTACTATGTTAGCTAGCTTTTGCTAATTTTTTGCTTAGTTGTGTTTTTATCAATTTATTTTTCTTTCATTCACTTATCACTCTGTGAAGTCGCAGAATACACAAATGTGCTTTTCTCATTATTTTCAATTGATTGTATTGTACATTATATCATTATCTTCTCTCAGTTATGATAAAAAGTCATCTAATATTTGTTATTATTCGTTATGTGAGGCTTCTTTTACAAATGTATGAATTGTTATTGGTCTGGTTGAAGATGTTAATAAACGGAGTAAAAAAATAAACAAATGATAATAACAATAGTGATAATATCATTACTAATAATGAGACTAATAACAAAACAAAAAAAACAAAAAAAACAGCAACAACAATAGCAATAACAATAAGAATAACAATAATAATAACAATGATAATAACAATTATTACAATAATAATAATTGTAATAATAATAATAATGATACTACTACTACTAATAATAATAATGATAAGTACGAATATTGTTATATATCGAGATAAGGCTGATTGAATTGTAAAACTTATCTGCTAAAAAATCTGCTAAACGGGATTATCTATTTCAGTATATTTAATAAAGATTGATGTTACATTTTAAATATACGATTACCCTAAAGGAGCTCTCCTTGAAAAGTGAGGGCGTGTAAAGCTGGGATCGATTCTTGCATAACACAGTATTGGGAATCTCCTTCACATCATCATTTAATTCATTTGTGAATTATATAAACTCAATATATATTTTGAAGGACACGAGTATTCAATGTAAAAGAGCAAGAAAAGACTTAGTTTAAATCTAAACCGTACGTGTGAGACAAGTAGAAAATCTAACTCTCTAAATTTTCAGTTGAGTGTTATTCTAAATAGTAGGAACATATTCCAGTATTCACTTGCCACGTCATTGATGACGTCATTTGCTGGAGTGAAAACAAACTTTTGTGCAATACAAGTGGGCAAGTCTGTATGCGTTTACTGTGTGCGGTACGTATGGCATGTAAACAAACACAGCTGATAGCTTTGTTTTTACTCCAATGCGGGGTGAATGCGCGCGGTTGCTATGCGGTCTGATAACCTCAGGTCACATTTCCGACCAAATGAATATGATTATTCCAGGTATGAATATTCATAAAGTATGTATAGAGTACGTGATTCAGTCGTCAGATCTTTCATATATTTCAAGCTATTGGAACTAATTTCTTCCTCGAAAATAGTAAAGCATCTTTCAAACTATTGACATTTTTTGTATAAAATTAACAGAACATCATTCAGTTAGACATTAAATCTATGAATAGTTTTCAATTCATTTATTACTGTAATCATTTTACTATTAATTTATTTGTATGGGCTAAATATTTTTTAGTATCAAACAATGGACTGGTACAGCAAAATATAGACAACCCAGTAGAGATTAAAAAAAGAAAGTTGCATCAAGTTTTTGGTACTCTCAAATTGTATTATATTGATTGACTGCAAAAATGAATGCGATGTAGGATTGAACAAGTTCTTTAAGAAATTTTAGAGTCTCTATGTTTAATTAAAATGGCTGAACATCTAGGTAATTGTATTTCGGCAATATCACACCAATCTCTTAAGCGTTGTTTCGTATTTTCTTAAGAGACAATATCCCAAATATCCACTTCCTTAACGATGTGTCAGTCTATAGAAAGAGAAAAACCCTTTAAAGCACCGATCTATTTCCTGCCCATCATTCGTGCACTTTGCCTATTGGAGAAAGCATAATGTCTTTTTGCAAGTTTGCCGAGACGTGAAGCAGTTGTGTATGTCTGTGACAGTATTCTGTTTTGTTTGTGGTAAAATATGAATGCAATTGTGGTATCAAACAGTTTGAAATTTAGATTGTGAAAAGTGGTCAATAACTCTGTGACCTTTGACCTTTTGACCCCAGCGTCTACGTGACACAAATTCATGGTACAACATAGGGTTGATATAGATCTTGTACTTGTTGAGTTTCAAATGGCGCAAAATTTTGCATAAAAATTACTTATTTGACCTTTTACCTTTGACCTCCAATTATTGTATTTTGTTGTTAGAATGTTAAACCTACCCACCTATGCAATTTGTAAAGATCCCAAGTATCTCCTTTAAAAGATACAGCCATCACCAAAAACTTAATTAATTTACCCTGTGAACTTTGACCTTTGACCTTTGTTACCCCAAAACCTTGTTGACAGAAGTTCCGGGCCATGGGTACCCGTCCATTAATTTTGGTTGATGTGTGTATTACAGTTTTTGAGTTATAAGCGACACGCTATGTTTTGCTTGTGGTAAAATATGAATGCAATTGTGGTATCAAACAGTTTGAATTCACACTCAAAACAGATTCCCTGATAATTAAGGACCCATATAATATACGCTCGGTTTATACATGCATAATTGAATCAAAGTCAACAAACTATCTTTAAATGTTAAGAAGACATGTTACACGTTGTGTATGTCTGTGAGGGCATACAGTATGTTTTGCAATTATGTTTGTGAGAGGGTTTAGTAACAATTTCAAGCAGTATGAGTGAAATTTCCAAAACAAGTTACAGCATTTAAAAACAGTATAACTGTATAACAAATATTCATTGTTAATAGTATGGCCATTAAAAAAAAGTACAGAACGTCACCTCCTCAATTTGGAAATGAGACCTGACCACTTATCCAGATCAAGAAATGCTTACTTGCATTCAGCTTCAACAATACAGGTGTCAGGAGTCGAGGTGTATTGTTTTGGGCGCCTATAAATACGCCAACACCATGGCAGAGTCTATATTTTCTCAGTTTCATATAATTCATTGCATCTTGACAGCAATATATAGTGGATTGTACTAACAAGCAAGCCAACAAGTAATTAAGCAAATGAGTAAAGTGGATTTATATCTTGTTGTATAAGAGATTCACAATATTACAGAAATCGATAACGTGTGTTTGTGTGTGTGTGTGTGTGTGTGTGCTTATGCTAATGCTTGTAGAGTGGATACACGTATTGTAGGATAAACACATGAATGGCAATGATACTTCTTCTTTTGATACGAATTTCATCTAGCTTATCAACACTCATCTTGTTTAATATAATCATCAAGATATATTTCTTTATTAAATCTTAATTTTCAATTGTTTGTAAATTTATGTACGTCATATCCATGGTAAAAATCCCGACGTATTCCTAGTACGATCCACTTGTGTTGCCTTTAACTTACATCCTGGAATTTTTTATCAGTAAGGATAGACATATACAATTTACGAAAAGTAGATACATTTCCGGTAAATACACTTTCGAACATTATTTCAATAATACCAGCATTAATGAATGATATTTATTTGTCAAAATGTATATTTTCAGTGGCTACCTTATTAAAGAAGATATACTTACATATGCCGATCTATAGACAATCTTCTCAGACTTTGGTATAATAGATACATTGTACTTCCTAATAATAACGTTTTTATATAAATATCTACATTGATAACCACCTGTGTCTAGTGACGATATGTTGGTGATTATGAGCGACAATGCGCGGTCTGTACATGATACCATGCACTTAGTGCAGCGTTTATTCGTAATGTTTGCAAGGAATTTGTTCTTTCTATTCCATTCCAAAGAAGTACAATTTGTCCTATCATTCGGCGGGCTACATGTCAACCTTAAATTGCATTCTTCACAGATATATTTCGCTATGACGTTTCTGTTGCAAGGTATTTGTGGCAACATCTGAAAAATAGTCCAAAAGAACAGAAAATTACGTCCATTTCTATAGATCAATATCATTGTTCTCGGCGCACCTGCTCCTGTTTGAAACACCACATACAAACTGATTGTATCATAGTACGTTTGTTTGCATGTACTCAATCATGACTTGTCCTTCTCCTTAAAAATTTGTTCTAGCAAATCATAACCACAAGCTTACTGTAGCAAATAGTGAGATCACTTTATCTTAATTAAAATAACCACACAATAAGAACTTCATCCATTGCTAATACGATATTCAGCACCAACTTCCACAACAACTAAGGTTTTCAGAATAAAGAAAATAAAGAGGAAAACTCTGACCCGACCTGGCTATTCATCAGGTCGGGTCTGACTGTTTAAAACTTTAAGGAGCAGAACAACTAATGAATGGAAATTTATGGCGCTGTAGTATTCATTTCCTCTTAGATAAGTTTTTTTGTAATAATAGGCCAACTAGTAAGTAACTACTTTCGCTTTTGATATTCGAATAAAACATTGATAGAGTTATCCCCCCAGATAGCTACAAAGATGCTATCCATGATAGTGGTGGTCACATATCCCCTTATTAATGAATTCGTGACCCCCTTACACATGTGCCTTGTATAATCAAATTTATGCTAATTAGTTACTGACGTAAACAACTGAAGCTTGATTGGCTTTAGGTTACTCCTTAGTTTTGACCGTTCACATCATGAATTGTTAGTAATCATTTATCTTAGGATCATTCATGAGCGAAACGTCATTTCGGTGACGTCACAAGTGGGTCATACAGTGTGCAGTACCCAAGACGTATTCCGGGAAAACAACACGTTCTACCCAAGGAACGATAATCATCTTGCAATTTATGTCTTGACAGATCTTATATCTAGCCGGTTGCTATGGGTTACGAATGCGGTGTCACAAACAGGACGTTCTTTTTAGGGAGAAAATTTACTATTTGATTTCATATACGTCATAATTATTAATTTATGGAAATATCATTTTGGAAAGGTTTATATAACTTTTGAATTTTCAAACACGTAGAGTAATCGAGTTAGGGACCCGGAATAGAGTCGCGTTGTTTTATAATTCACCCTCAACCGAAGAGTAAAACGACGTAACTTAAACTTGAACTCCAACAAAATAACTTTTTAATATTTACTTGATCAACTTTTCAAGCTTGTTTCAGTCGTCCTTTAGAAGCGATGAAAGTTATTGATACAATGTTTTTCTCTTTCGTTTTGCTTTACAACGATTTTACTCATAAGTAACTTAACTTGACTTGTTTGTGACTTAAGAAAAATTGACTTTACTCGTTTGCAGTTGTTCGTCCTTATTTTTCGAAAAGTGTAGTACACAAATCCACGACTTTCCAAGGCCTAAGATTTATTGAGGCGATTGCATAAACGTTGTGTGTGATAGTCATTGCTAGACTGGGAAGCATTAAGTCCATGATTTTAGATTGGACAAAATGACAAAGAGCTTACTGCAGTGCGAATGTGGATATTTGTTTTTTGGTAATGAGACCTAAATGTATCACTATACTTTTTCGATTAGGTACCACCAAAATATATTCTTTCTTTTTGGTAAAGAGGTGGCAAGGAAGAAATCATACTCCAATCGTAGTGAAAATATTCAATCCATCAATAACTGAATAAGAAGATGTTCTTTGACATTTTAAACTACAAACATTTTCCCAATGATTGTTTCAATTTGTATTACACAATAATTAACTGTGAATAATGCTTTATTTGGGAAGTTGCCTACGTGTACCTCGTGCCTGTTTCAATATTGCCGGAAGTACAATTTCCTTTTGCCGAGACGTGAAGCAGTTGTGTATGTCTGTGACAGTATTCTATGTTTTATATCATAATATCTTCAATCCGGGAGCTGTAACAGCTCACTGCTTCAATTGTAATAATCACATCAACAATACGAAAGTTAAACTAGGGGATAATATGGTTATATTAAAATTATTGAATACCTTGATGCTGTTTATTTTATTTTTGTTGTCTATTTTTCATCCGTGCATTCAAATGTAGTAATAAGCATGAACATAGAAGTATCAAAAATATATTTGGATATCATGTTCCAATAGGTGATAAAAGCGGGTGCAATGCAAATGGTTTTCTAAAGGAATTTTTACGGGTGGGCCAATTGATGGAACAAATGAAATCGGTATAGGCAATATGCATTTACATGTATATACAGTGAAATTAGTAAGCAGAAGCTGCACCACTAATATAGGGCGGGGGTGTATGTGGGGACAACACATCTTCATGTTTTCCTATTCTAATAAGGAAATAGTGACAAAAAAATAAAGAAGTACTCCTTGAAAGTAAACATTTTCCTCCAAATCATCATTTGCAAATTGACTGACCAGTAGCACAATTTTTGTAATAGTAGTGAAGCAAATAAAGTAACTTGTGGGTTAAATGTGGAAAAAAGACCTAGCACTGTAATCTATACGATTAACTTTTATTAATCGAATTCTTTCTTCAAGAGTGTATGTCACTAAGAATGCAATAAAATCAAACCAGGAAGTAAATCGGAATATAGACAAATGTAAGGATTTTATTTTGAAAACGAAATTGCAACTACGGAAATTTGACATCAAGAGGAAAATTGACGGACTTTTTATTTCTTTAACTTGAATAAATGTCCTGTGACAGGTCGTAAGTGACCGGTCATTCAAATTAACATTTAAGGTCAGTTATACATATATCTATATCTGTATGTGTTCTTACATAGGTTCTAAGGCTGGAAATGTATATGAAATATTTCTATTTAATGATAATAACATTTTTCACAAAAAAATGCACATTATTATAATGCATGGCTGCAATTTCATAACTATAACATTTTCAAAGAATATTATATAAATGATTAAACTAATGTTATAATTATTAATGCTTTTAAGCTTAGCTTAAGATTATGTGAAACTATGTTTTAAGGCTGGAAATGTATATGAAATACTTTTATTTATTAATAATAACATTTTCTACCAAAACTATTCACATGATTATAATGCATGGCTGCAAATTCATAACTATGACATTTTCATAGTATATTATATAAATGATTAAACTAATGTTATAATCATTAATGCTTTCTAAGCTTAGCTTAAGATTATGTAAAACCATGTTGACGACTTTTCAACAACCATACCAAATGATATTATTACACCATTTATCAAATCATTTGCATGATATAAAGATACGGTATCTTCTTTGCTGGCAAGACATCAATATTCTGTCAGTTTAACTCAAGGTTGCCCTTTTCTACAAGTTATCTATTCTTAAGATGGGACATAAGCCAAACAATGTGTGTTAAAGAGGAAGAACGTAATAATATACTCACACTTGGAAATGGCGTTTACTATTCCCGAAAAGCTGTTAGTCTCGCTATTGAAAGGGGTCATCGATGATGCCCCTTTTCCCCTCCGAATTTAAAAAATCCACAAAATCATTATTTTTTTTCTGTCCGCTCACAGGCTTAGTGTGAGCATGGAGGTAGAGATGACTTTTTGATTATTAAGTGGGATTCTCAAGTTAACACCGTGTAATTAAAATTAAGGTATAAAGTAAACCGTAGGCTATTTTACCTAGGTTCGTCAGTCGGCACAATGCAAAACTTCAGTCGTGTCTTTATTCCGTTTACATCCGTGAACAACTGAATAATCCCAAAAGTCCCGTGACAATCATTTTAGAACTAAATTTCAAGAAGGATTATACAATTTGGAAATTAGGAAAATTTAGCTGAAGCAGCTACGAAACATACAGTCCTGGCAGATAAATCATCACAATTAAAATAGAAAACGCAATATACATATATAATATCAAATCGATTCACCATAATAATCATGTAAGATATAAATGTTTATATCATCACACTAATATTATAGTATTACACTCCCAGACCAACAGTTTGGGTGGAAGCTTTCATAGACGCTCCAGGGAAATAAGTAAGTACGACATTTTGTAAAGTAGCTTTTGAAAATTTATGAGCAAGTTTAGACTTGACAATAATACATTTCTTTACAATATCAATAACGTAAAGTAGCGAGCCTGTCTAGTTGACTTGGAAATTTGTTAACCCAATCAAAATGTTCTGACCAATTTTCTTATAATTCGTTATGGGAATGACGTGAAAATACCACTTGGGTACATAACAATTTACATTGGTAGGTTATGAAAATTATGTTGCCAATGATAGAGAAGTCTTCATGTTTATATTTACAGTTATGTTCATATTTTAAAACGATAAAAGTTCATACAAAGAGGGACCCTCTTTTTTGTAAAAAATTATGTTGGCTAGAGACATTGTCATTTTTCCAATTTGGTTTTGTTTGTAATGGCCAATGCACGGAACTTATCATTTATATATATATATATATATATATATATATATATATATATATATATATATATATATATATATATATATATAAATATATATATAAATATATATATATATATATATATATATATATATATATATATATATATATATATATATATACATATATATATTTATATACATATATATATATATATTTATATACATATATATATATATATATATATATATATATATATATATATATATATATATATATATATATATATATATATATATATATATATATACATATATATATATATATATATATATACATATATATATATATATATATATATATATATATATATATATATATATATATATATATATATATAGAATATGTATATATACATATATATATATATATATAAATATAAATATATATATATATATATATATATATATATATATATATTCATTCATTCATCATTTGTTTTATTGTTTTCTGCATGAATATCATACAGAGAAAGAGCTTGCCATTGCATGAATAGATGTTTAAAAGCTTAAGTGATTTGTCTGTCCTCCTTTATCTGTTGTGTCGGCAAACACTAGGCCAGGTTAATCCCCGAATTAGTTGATATCCCAATGTTACTATTGACACCTTGAGACACACGCTGGATTATTTTGGAGACTCCCATAAAATGCACCCTCACTTTTCGGTCAAGTGCTCCTTTCATGTATTTATATGACAAGATGTATTCCATCGTGGTGTCTTAGAGCGAAGGAGTAGAGATGCCTTATTTAGTTCTATACTTTGATAGATATAAGGCAGTGTAATCAAATATCTTTCTCCATAATGAAAAACAAAGATGAACGGACACGGGGTATGACATGCACTTGACATGTTCAACTGCCTTAATGACATCATTTTGTACACTACATGTTGGTGAAATCTTTGAAATACAGTAATTCCTCAGCGCAATGATATGTCAAGACTTATTTTTATCAGTTTGTATCTTTTATAGTCTCCTGTCAAAATTATGAAAATGTAAACTCAGGGGAATATTCCTTTGTAACTAAACTGAGGTATTTGGCCGATATATCATTTCCATACGTAAATTCTTTGAAGTTGAAGTTTAAAGTAACTACTGATGTCAATGAGAAATAAAGAAACATATTCGAAAGCTCCATGTAAATCTATATGGATATGATAATGCTTACCATTTATGTTGCTCTTGGTATGAAAAAGGACGTCGAGAAGTCTGTCTGAGCGATAAGTACGTGGTAACTCTTGAAAAATTGTATTTTTTTTTTGTTAGAAAATTTAAAAGTGCATGAATGAGATACAGTTACATTTAAAAGACGGAATGTAGATGTTCTGCCTTTTGAGAATATAAAGTAATAATTGGTGCGTCCTGGCAACTTCTTCCACGTATCATTGAACATATATTTGTTGCTGTACCAGAACCAATTCTTAGGACTAGTTCCCCGATTACTGGTACAGGACAGCTGTAACTCCCATATATATATTCTGTAGATTAATTATTTTCAGAAAACGCGATGCTCATAAATGATGCTGCAATGAAAGTAATAATCATAACTTCCATGTTCTGTATCAATGCTGTCCTTTAAACCAACTGTATTGTTTACAAGGAAAGGCTAAGCTAATCAAAAGTAAAAGTTTAATATTATTATTATCATTATCAGTCCGGAAGCATGCCTATTAATAGGAACATTTATAACACACGAGAATATTGCAGTCATACAGCTACATTGTTCAGATGTTGCGATAGAATGTCATAGTTTCTAATTTATGTACTTGAAATATTAACAATCATTTTGTTGAAAAACATTTGAATTTTCAAAATGGCCGTTTCGCGCCAAAAAGCCTAGCTCTATTGTCTATTTTATCTAATATTTCGAAAACGGCGTGGTGAACATATCAAATGGGAGTGGAAAAGTTGAAGCCATGACAGTAATGAAGGTATTTTTAGAAGTTTTAAATTTCCTTTGGCACAGATATTTTTCCCAGACGTATTTCAAATTTGAAAAATGTAACAATGCATAAGGCTTTAACGTTAGGATAGCAAAGGATCATGGGAAATATCAAAATGGCTGCATCCATGTAGCAAAATGTTCCCATTAATAGGAACATTTATGTTCCCATTAATAGGCATGCTAGCGGACTGATAATTAGGCCTTCTTAGGCATTCTAAAAAGCGAAATATTGTATATGCTTTGCCTGAAATGCGGTGGTTGGAAATTATGTTTTGTATAGAATACATGTACTAGTAAGTATCATTTCCTTCTTTGGACAGGCTTATATTTCTATCAAACGTAACATAAGCTAGTTGTTTGTATGATTAATCACGATCTGCACATACATGTAGCTGCATGATAGTGGTGTTATGAATCATTCTTATTTGTCATATTGTTCGAGCACTTTGCAAAACACACATTTTAGATTGAGGCAAATGTTTTCGTTGGTTTTAAACAGCTTTCAATAGTGGGCAGATAATGTAGCTGTTTAAACGTCTAAAACAGTCACAACTTTTTATTTTCATCACATTCAGAAGCAGGAAAGGTAAAGGCAGGGAGACCTTGCCGATTGCATACTATCAATGTCATATATTGGAATGATCTAATATATAATTAAACTGTATAAAAACTCAGCAAAGGGTACGTATTAGAAAACTATAACCTGTCATTGGGAGATCTTTTATCTAAAAATAACACTCGATGGAAGTATAATATGCTAATGTAATGCTATGAAGTTCGTTCCCCTTCCCCTTCCCAGAGGTGATCCTTCCCACACCACTATCTACCTTTTGAATATTACAAGCTGGTAACGAATGGGTCAGTGATTTTTGTGGTCGTGCTTGAAAATATTTCTTGGGAGATTAATTAAGCGAAAGTTTTTTTTTGTGTGTGTGCAATATCTATAATATTTTGCAAAGTTGGTTCTTAGATTAACGAGCTTACAAATCCGTGACCCTGTCTATTATCAACATTCATTTATTACACTCAGTTATTTCAAATTTATGAGGATTAGATTGAATCCTGCATGAGTCTGCTGAATTTACAGGCCATAGTTTATGTGAAAATTGGCTAATGCGTGCTGGAACAACTGAAATTAATGCTTGTCTTTTGAAATTATTGTAACTAAATATCAACCGAAAATTTCATTAACCTAAACATGGTGCCGGCTAATCAATTTCTTAAATCAACATGCGTCTGTGAAAACGTAACATAGATTAGATTTGAAAATAGCATGTTATAGTCCAGGTACACTTTAAAACGAGCTCATTTATCACATAGCAGCTATATCTTAAGGTTCTTCCTCATTGACAATCAATACTTAGCTGACTAACGAAATCCCCAATCTCCCAGCAAATTCAAACGAATCAATAATAATACCAATTATTTAAAACCTGTTACGGAGATAAAAGATTTCAAACGGGTGAAGTACAACTGAAATACAGGAAATTAGAAATAAAAAATTAAATTCTTAGAAACCCGAATATTTATACTATTGACAGTAGGGGAGAATCCTGGACTTTTGGTGTAATAATAAATATCCCGAAACTTGGAGCTTTGTATTCATTACACGATCCATAGAGGCCGCCATTTTAGATAGTGATAACGTTAAGTCAATGGGAATTTTCAATGACAACGCGGGGGGTATTTTTGAAAAGAAAAACCAATATCAAATGAATATTCATTAGATTTGACAGTGGACTTTTCAATTTCATCGTGGACTTGGACTTTGCGATAAAATAAGAAAAGACTTCCGTTGACAGGTCGCTGACCTTTTGAACAGCCTCTCGACACATGATTCTGTGTTGGCGTAGTCATTGCTGATACCGTATACATACATCATACGTTACATTACACAAGTACTACCGTTCTCTTAGTAAAATCCCATTGGTGTAACGTTATCTCAAGTTAAAATAGCGGCCTCCATGGATCTTAATGAATACGATGTTCCAAGTTTTGGTGTATTTTCCTATTACACCAAAAAGTCCAGGATTCTCCCTGACTGTATGATAATTGCCCTAAGTCAGCAATAGGCCTCACCCAACATAACAACGCAGTAACTAGGTGGGGAAAACAAACCTCAAATCCGTAATCATGCATGACCAACGCATTGACATTTAGATGTTCATCTGGTCTGCCGCAAGTCTTACTCCATTCATGACAGTAGGGGAGCTTAAGTCAATGAGATCTTTCGAGTTTTCGGTAAAAGGAATAAACAAAATTCCGTTTGATAATCGTTCTGGGTAACGGGAAGCGGATTTACAAAGCCTGTAGTTGCCCGTAAGCTCAAATTTGTGTTCATCATTTTGTTCATCATTTTGTTGTCACTCAGTCTGTGTTTGCAGAAAATTGTTTTGTACAGAATATTGCATCGACTGCATGAGTGCGCACCGCTAGCTAGCTGTACTGCACCAGTACCACGTAGGATGTTTGCCCCACTTAGTTACGCAGATTTTGTTGCTTGGTAAATTCTTGCGGTGATTGATTGATCATCTAACCTGGAAAGCTTAGACGTGGTAGATAGGATGAAGAATTCACAACTTTGCGTAAAAGATCAAAACCTTTTCTAGCTTTCTAGCTTTTTCTTCAGGGAATATTTTTCAGGGAATATGTAAAGGACCCAACGTATCAATATCACATGATACAACACAATTATAAAAAAAGTTGTGAAACAAATCTGAAGATTTCTTATTCATACATGAATTATCAAACAACTCTTTTATAGGATTATGTATCTATGGCTGGTAACAGTCTAAGTGTGACATCATAGCCTTACAGTCTCTATTTTTGAATTTCTTTTATTACATAATGTAATTTCTTATACACCATGTTACAACCAATATCAAAAGAAAATGTTTGCACTGGAGATAAATAACTTGTTTTTAAAGAATTACATAATAGCTGTCATTACGGTTTCTTTATGCATTTTACTGTCGAATTACTGCACCCATTAACTTTAAATACACCATGTAAATAGTGAAATACTGTATGTGAAATATGAAATATCAAAAAACAAGTATAATTTATCAAAGAAGATTTTCACCATTACGTTTCCATTATTGTCGCTGTATGATATGAAATGCGATGTTTAAGTGGAATAATCGTTTCGTACATTTCCACGAACATAGGATTGCTTGGACTCCACATATCAGTGGTCTCAAACAAAAACAAAACAAACAAAAAATCATTATACCAAAGAGTGAAGGCGTAATGTTCCAGACTCGTATTCAGTAAAGCTTTTTGACACAAGTAGAAAGCTACAACACTTCTCTCACATTAATGTTTATACGCAGTGATTAAAGCAATAAGGTAAATGATAATTTAGAAAAATCACCAATATACGCCATCATTTATGTGTCTAGTTCACCAGTAATATGTGCATGACGACTGTGTTTAATTCAAGTTAACATAGTTTCGTAAATCACATTAAAATTTGTATTATAGTTGAAACAAAGAGAGTTATCATGGCAAAGTCTTTTCTTTTACTTGAAAATAATAAAATGATTGAATTGCTAGTTTTTCAATCAGTTGGAATAAACATCATATAGACAATAATTATATAACGTGGGGATAACTTTTTCCAAATATTGATATACAAGGTAGCTGTAATTTTAAATGTGCTTGATGGAGAAGATTTTTTCTAATGATCTGTACTTTTTAGCATAGAATGGAAAGCTGCCAAATTTCTCTGACAATAATGTTTATACGCAGTGACTAAGGGCAAAAGGTAATGGTGATTTTGAAAAGAGTCAGCAAATAATACGCCCTCACTTATGGTTCTAGTTTACCTGTAACACAGCATCAAATGTGTGATCTTGTAGTCTTGAACCCTAGAACTCTCGACGCGTGTTAAACTGTTGTGCTTTTATTTCTATTTTTATTCCAACTTTCATATTTGCATTACAAAGGAAAGATCATTTTACGTTTACAAAAAGCAGTATAACACATACAAACCTTAACAATTATATCATAAGCTCTCTAACAAGTTGATTATGTGTGCAAACTTAGATAACTAACTTCTTCAAATAGTGGTAAACTGATTTATTATGTTATCGGTTATTGATTAAAGGCCATCTATCGTGATTAAAATGTGACGGCGTACATTTTATTCCAAAACGATACCGATTGGTCTATCAATGCAAGTACACATTGTACCATTGTGTTTCGACCAATCAAAACACAGGATTTGAATTTTATTTACCTCGGACGTTAGAGACGACAACTGGCCTTTAATGAAAAATATTTTTCTGTATCAAAATAACTGCTTAAGACCACACGAACTACTTAAAAAGAAATACTACTGTTGACATATTTACACTTATATATATATATATATATATATATATATATATATATATATATATATATATATATATATATATATATATATATATATATATATATATATATATATATATATATATATATATATATATATATATATATATATATATATATATATATATATATATATATATATATATATATATATATATATATATATATATATATATATATATATATATATATATATATATATATATATATATATATATTATATATATATATATATTTTTTATATATATATATATATGTAAATATATATATATATATATATATATATATATATATATATATATATATATATATATATATATATATATATATATATATATATATATATATATATATATATATATATATATATATATATATATATATATATATATATATATATATATATATATATATATATATATATATATATATATAGGTTTTTGCTATAAGTAACATAAAAAGAATATACTTTATCTCTACAGCCAAAAATGATTGTATTCATGGTAGATTTAAAATAAAAGGCTGTTTTCTCATTATCATATAAAACAACGTCTACCCAAAACTGATAAATACTTATATAACGTAGGGATAACTTTCTCCAATTATTAATATAGCTGTCATTTGAAATGTGTTTCAAATTCTCTAATTGAAAAGATATCTCCAATTCATCTTTACTTTTTAGCATATAATGGCAAGCTGCAATTCTTCTCTAATGTTAATGTTAAAAAATGTACTCAGTAATTAATGTTTATATGCAATGATTAAAGGCAAAAGAGTAAATGGTAATTTTGTAAAAAGTAAGCAAAAAATAAATGTTGTAGTTTTGAAACTGTTGTATTTCATGGCCGCTCCAGAATGTTAACGTAGTCTGAACAACAACATAAACAGTTTATGTAAAAAACTCAGTTTCAATTAGTTTTTCTTCTACTGTTTCTGTTTCTTCTCGGTGCTCTGTTATTTGGGTTGTTAGATTTAAAGAAATATTACAAAAGAAAGCTCAATCTGATAGTGTAACTAAATACACGTGGTGTTTGTTTGTTTTGTTTTCATGATCCTCCTCTGCTGGAACTCAAGACTCCTCTGATGGAGAAATGAGCTATTATGAGATGCCGGCTACGACAACTGCTTGCTCTTGTGCCAAACGCACACAATTTTACGTCTATGAAAATGGATTGCAAATGGAAAACCATAACCCAAAAAACTTGGCAAATTGTGTATGTAGGAGCAACAAATCCGACAACCTTATGACTGAGAAGCGCTGTTTCCACCACTGAACCACATTGCTTTCAATAAAGTACAGTGTGGGCCTAAGTGTTTCGTAATAGTGTAGGTGGAAAGGGTTATTTCTCTTACAATTCGGGAAACAAGCTGTTAGGGATATCAATACACATTTGTGATTCATCAATAGGATACTATTGTATCACAAGCAAAAGTTACATGCGGGTCTTCGGATATCGGGCAATCGGGGTCGACGATTTCAAGTATTTTGCAAGTTAAACAAATGTTGCATGCTTCTGCCTTTTTTCAATCTAAGATATCACAATATAAATCATCAATTCAAAGCTAATCTTATGAAACTTTTGTTGAGACGCGTCCTTTTTGTTCGTTTAATTTCACTTAATGGGCGAACTTGTTTGCAATAACTCTCTTTTTTATCAAAGCCTGGGGAAGTGTCAAAGACCTTACCGAACAATGTCACGTAACCAAAAAACATTTACACTTGGAACACTTTTATAATACTCTTGGTGGATAATACGACAGTGTCTTTTACTTTCACATGTGTTTCCTGATATAAGAATATGCAAAAAATTCCCTTTACTTGTTTGCATTAACACCAAATGGTGTATTCATGGTGATAACGACTTCCTTCCTTCAGCTGTTTCGACTAAATTTCCTTTACTTGTTTGCAATAACACCAAATGACGTATTCTTGGTAAAACGACTTACTTCTTTTAGCTGTTTCGACTAAATTTCCTTTACCTGTTTGCAATAGCATCGAATGATTTCCTTTTCATTTAAAAAGTATGCACAACTTGTATCAAAATTGTCAAAGTAAGATCAATTTTGAACAATTATACTTGAGTGTTTGGCATGTGCTATTAACAGAGCACATAATGGCACTTTCATATGGCAAAGAAGAGCTTAAGAGGCCCATTAAAAGCACAAACAAGCAAAAAATCTTTGAAAACGTTTTTCCCGAGCTTGGTAATCTTTTTAATTTTTATGAGCCAGCCCAAACATACATCAAACCCCCAAAATGTCCATATGTTGTAAAAGCTTAATCGTGTGCTAGCAATTTAAGACTGTTACTTTAATTGATATCTCTGAGCGTTTTGACCATGGCAACATAAACGATCAATTCTCCCGTCTAAAATATTGAAACGTGATGCATAGGCATTATATTTTGAATAAGGGAAAGAACACAGTTCGTGTGCTATACTCATGGAATTTTGACAGATATTACCTTCTTTTTAAAAATTCTTCTAAAGTTTTCAGCACGTCAAATAGCTTACACAAAGTTTAGGTACATACAGTAACAGTGGTAATGTCAGGGTGAGCCTAAATGAAGCCACAGGTTAACATCCACAGAGGGTAGTATACTTGTCTGTAGCGATCCATGATCAGTTTCAAAATGACAGGAAGTGCCGCTATGGTCTAAGCTTTCAGGTGTAAATTATCCAAAAAACTGATAAATAACTTCCTCTGTTAAATTCAATATCAACCAAATTAGATTTCAATTATATTACATTTCACTCGAATTTTGTCAGAATGCGAGAGGAAAATAGTAATCTAAGTCGTTCAAAATTGAAGAACTGCGGACCAACTCATATAAGGACACCAGAAATAAAGCATTTCGTGCTATCGTAATCCACCTTAATATAATAAAACACGGTTTGTATGTACTATTTATAGATCTTTTAATTTGTACTAAATTGACTAACAAGAGTAAAACACATTTTGAGGCATATCTAGTAGAGATCATGTTACATCACTTGTAAAATTTAAAAAAAAAAACTTTTCTACAACACATTCTACAACACCGAACAACTGCAACCGTTGACATCACATAGAATTTATATATTTTTCAAATACGCATATTTATGTACAATTAAAGACAGAGGCTCCTCTCAGTAAAATTGTATAATGAGAACGGGATGCGAACATTTGACGTGACTTCCGGGTATAAACGCAAGATCCACGTGCTGTCTTTTTGTATAATCAGACAATGGCAGGTTTTGTGTGTCGAGTTTCATGCAAAGTGCATTACGTTACTGTGACTTGGTTTTTCCACGCGTTTGTTAGAAAGAAGTGAAATATTAGTGTCGAGTTTCATGCAAAGTGCATTACGTTACTGTGACTTGGTTTTTCCACGCGTTTGTCAGAAAGAAGTGAAATATTAGTATTATAATATTACAATATTAGTCATTAGGGGAAATATACTGGAAAAAAAAGGATAGCAGAAATCGAAATAAATGATTCTACCGGGGCTTGAACTCACGACTGTTAGGCTATTAAATCTGTTTTTAATAAATAGATACCTTGAAATAAGAGACAACGAATCGTGCACTTATTGGTTGAAATTTGAACCAATTAAACAATTTGAATGGAATTCTAAACATTGTGTCGATATGACGATTTCGCCTCTTTTACATGTGTTCAACTAATAACTGTTATTTTTTCTTATTTAAATTAAACACTAAGAATAATATACATATCTTGATTCACTAGGAGGTGTTTTAAAATGCAGTATTTTCCCTAAAATTGTTAAAACATTGTTTTGTATAAAATCGAACTCGCAATTAAACGTTGCTATAACCAAATAATCACACTAACTGACTAATATGCCGAGTACATGTACATTCGAACGTTCATATCCACCTGCTCTCACGTACGCAATTTTATAACTAAAGTATATCGTAGGTTCCGTTACTATGTTTCTGTGTATCACAACTGATTGATGGATATCCTTGACAATCTTGAATATTCATTTTCTTCATAATTTGTGTCATTTACTTCAGGAATGGAGGTAGAATTGATGGTCGCAGCATTGTCATGACAGCCATTAGAAAGATCATAGAGTGGTGCGCTCCTTACGTGTAAATGATCGATATCATTTTGCGCTTCGCTTTGCAGATCATTTTGCACATCACTCTGTAGACAATAATATACTGTTTCAGTTCCATTATCACGGGTACATACTTCTTTGTTCATGCCACCATCAGGTTGATATGGCACGTTGCAATAAACCAGTTGTCGTTCATTGGACTGGTTTTGCTCACTATCAGTAGTGTGTGCATTCATAGGTGAACTTCTGAGGTTATCAGCACCTGGCGTATGGGTCCGCTTTAACTTAAGGACAGGGTGTCCAAACTTTCTCTCTACCAATTTTCTTTTAATCCACCACAGAAAGAGTAAAACAGAAAAAATGCCTACCATTGTAAACAAACCTGCAAAATATCCAGAAGAAAAACGGTGAAGCTGGCGATATCCACTTTCGTTTTTGCCTATTTTACCCAAAAGTTTGATGATATCCTCTTTCACCGGGTTGTATTTATCAACAAAGCATATGACTGACGAGTTATCATACCCTTCAAAGCTCAGTAGGGTGAGATTCATCGTGTTGTTATAGCTGCCTGAAATTTAAAAGAATAGAATGACGTCAGCGATGTTCTTTATTTTCTGCATTCATTTTCACAGCAACTCTCGTTATCATTTTGAAAATGAAGACGTTATTGTGACGCCGCTTTATCTTAGACAGATAACCTCACCATATTTTTCATATACATTGAGATTGTCCGTTTTGTGTACTTCAAGTCTCTTCTCTTTGAAAAGTCCCTATTAAATCACTATGCAACAAAGGGTGGTAATTTATGTTGTATTATGAAAGTTCAATTGTTCTTCCCCTCTACACAGAGAAATATGTATTTATTCACTTTTTTCATCCACAAGACTATATTGAGAATATACTGAATTCCTGCCACGGACCAAACCAATGAGAATATTTTCGCGTTGAACAAAATAGTTTGACACACAAAATAAGCTCCTCTTTAAGTGGATGATCTGAAGGTTGGTTTAGTGAAGACTAAACGGTTATTATCCACTTATCATTGACAAACTAGGATTTTGATCAAATAATTTTACAGAAAAGATGAGGTGAAATTATTGGAAAATCGGTAAACGGTTTATACTTATGAACCATGTGTTATAAATTTCAATGCAGAAATACAATTCGAGAGTTAATACATCATTCGCTGTGCTGCCTACATTACATTACATATATTTTGTTCTGCCATCCAACAAAACATTACGACATCGTCACTGAAACAACTATTAATTTATGTTTTATTTAAACTTCGACTTTCGACTTTTAATAATATCATGCCATACATCTTGTAAAAGAGAATTGTCAAAGAGCTAGTACGTTGTAAAGTTAACAAGTTTTTCCTCACTTTTTTTTTTAGCAAAATATCATTATTATTATTTGCTGATATTAAAATTTTTGCAATCACATATCATTAAGTCTTAATGATATAGATATCACTCTTCGACTGTTACAATACTTACCTTGAGCGAAATTAAATCCCTCAGGTTTGATAAAACACCACGGTTTTCCGATAAACAAATAATATATTTTCACATATTTGCCCGCTAGTGGTTTTTGACGGAACGATTTGCAGGTGAACTTTCCAGAGTGTGAGGATCGTGTATTCTGGATACGTAAATCATAACTACTCTTTGTAATGTGGAAGGAATATCCACAGCACTCATTGGTTTGCTTTTTATCAAATGAATTCGCAATTATCTCGTCATCCTTATACCACAGTCTACGTTTTGGATTATATTCTCGAGAGCAAGAAAGGCTCAGATTGGAATTTTCGTCCTTCCAAACAAACTCGGTTTCAACGTCAGTGCAACAACCATAGTAGTTACATATGACATATATGCTCAACGCAATGTAGTTTATATCTTTGAAACCTTTCCACAACATCATATTTAAAAGATTCTTATTGTATGAATGCAGTCACTTCAAAATTTCGACACCATTAAAGTATGTCAGGGACTCCTTTATGAAGTTGTTAAAGATAAAAGTACACCTTTGCTTGTGAGAATAACTTTTCGTGTAATACAAGGTGTAAAACATTTAACAAACATGCATGCATTTAGGCTTACCGAGAAACGGATGATACTTCCTTTGATCAAAGACTATAAAATAAAACGAGTGTTGTATACAGCAATTAAGGTTTGGGTTTCATTATAAATGAAAGTGGGATACTTCCATTCTTGCGAATGTGATATCATAAAAATGTCTATACTTCCCGATAAAAAAAAACTGGAACACTTAAGCAATCCAACAAAAATATGAAAACCTGAAAATGATATGAAAATGAAACAGGTCCCCCCCCCCCTCCCATTCCCACCCCCTAAAAAAAACTATACAAAAATAATGATAATAATAAATATATAATGTACTGTTTCCCAATTTAAAGGTATATCATTCTACGGTTGTAGACAGGCATAAGCTTGGTTACTTACTTTCTATTCGAAAGAAAGGTAAATAGTATTTCAGGTTGTCAGTTGAAGATCTCAGGGGTCGGTTCGGATGATAAATTGTGAACATGTCCTGAAGATAATCATAAGTAAAACGTAAACAATTTAAGCATTTTCGTAATAGAAAAATCCATAAAATAATTAAGTAAACTTTTTCTATCAATGATTTATTACTATTTGAAAACAAATTTCAATTACATGGTTACTTCAATTAAAATACACACGTTTCTCGTATTTTTAAAGACAAAGGCAATTGCAGAATTAAGGAACTGCTGTGTAATCCACTGTTATCTGCTGTACACTTAATCATACTTACATACGTTTGCATGTTGTTGTAAAAGATTATTTTTGATTCTTATAAGATAATTATGCTGGAATCTTGCCGTGCAGTTGGCTGCACTAACAGATGTGTGTGGGGAAATACAAAATACATTTTCTCGATTTCCATCTGATCCTGATCGACGTTCGAATTGGGTTCCTGCTGTACGACGCAACGGTTTTCAGCCTACGATATGCCTTGCACACTAGGATGTGCAGCGAGCACTTTATATTAGGTATGTCAGCTTCGTCTGAGTATAACGAACAATTAAATGGCGTTAACGTTAAAGTTATTCTTCGTATACCCGGTGAAAATATATTTTACTGATAAGAAAAATATGAAGAAAAATCGAAAGCGAGCAAAAAACTGCAATCACTTAATAAAACCCAACGATGCCGCTACCCTTCAAAATGGAGTGCAGTTGATTTAGAGTCTTATGATGACATCCCTCTATAGGTACCTGATAAAGCAATCAAAATGAAGACAACAAATCTTCCTTAATCGGACATTTAGGAATAGGCTTTTAATACACTAAATACTCCGAAATTGGTCTTTCCTTAAATTGCTCTTCACTCAGATTTTTTCAGAAAGTGAAAAGAAAGGAATTGTCATATTGATGGATACTTTATGTATACTACCAAAACATTTTTGTCTGGAGACAAATAAATCATTTTCTAAAATGTGCATGATATATTTATTAAGAGTTATAGTTGATAATTTTGCAATTGTTTTCTGGTGTCATAACTCGATATATTCTAACAAATGACAGTTTAGCTGCATCATGTGGAACCTATTCTGAATATGAAGTTATTAGAGATTATTTTACAACAATTGGATGATAAAATTTACATAACTGTCTCTCTCTCTCTCTCTTTCTCTAGTTGCCGAGTCTGAAATAGACAATGGCGATCATGGCCCTCCAATCACTTCTGTTTAGAGCTAAGCGCATAAACGTATTGTTACTAAGGCTGTTTTTGGTAGCCCAGTTGCTTAAGCTATGGACATCATTGACTCATTGTCTTCCTGTGCTTCTTTTCCCTTTAATTTCCTCACATACTGCAAACTGTTCACCAACGCTCCCAATAAACGTGCCCAAAAATTTCCATCTGTCTCTTTCTGATGGCATTGAGTAGGGAAAATTGAGTAAGGCTAGTTCTCGACGAATGTTGGAGGAAGAAAAGAAAGAACAAGAGAAGAAAAAGAAAGAACAAGAAGAAAAGAACAAAGCAGAACAAAAGAACAAAGAAATGCACCTCCAGGTGCAAAAATGGTACGAAGGCACCAGCAGAGGTGTACAGAAAGCAAAGACCAAGACGGAGGTAATGGAAATTGGTAGAAGCACAAACCGAAGACCACTGTCGTGAATGCCAATTCTGCCCGATGACCCCCTACCCCCTCCACCCCCAACAAACCTACGAGGGGACCATATCCCTCGATGTAACATTTTCCCCACTAACCAATGAAAAATAGGAAACCGTAGTATATAAACCAATATCCCTCCATAAAAGGGGGAGACGGTCGTATGATAAAATTCAAGAGGGCTATACAGTCTTCGACCAATCAGAAGAAAGCATTCGGTATATGTGAATGAACTATGACGTCATAGCAATCCTGGTTTCTGATTGGTCGCGGACTGAATAGCCTCTTCTAACTACTATGCATTATGGGACGATACTTTTTTTTAACAAATCTATATAACGAGCTATATTATCACAATCTACTTGAAATCAAGATGGAAAACCTTTTTAAACCCATTCTTGTTGGTATAGTTTTTGCATCATACCGAATAATAATCACATTTCTTTTAAAGCATTAAATATTGTAAAATTATTTCGAATTCATTGGGTGATCCTTGGAGTTAAGGTTTCTTCCGGACTGATCTGAAAGTATGAATTTTACTTTTCTAGGCTTCCACCTCCTCCTCCTGCTACAAAGCAAGGATACGGCTTGGATACAACAAACAAAATATGCTCTCTAAAATGATCCCTCAAATATTCTTCTGCAGTAATAGTAACCGGTATTATTGGTAGTTGATTGTAAGATTTTATCTCCCCGTACTTCATGTACGTTGTAAAATTGTCGAGACGATCCGTGCCCCTGTTGAGACTACATCCTTTACAAGTGGACTTTAACTGAAGCCCGTCCTATTTCTTTAAGTATTAGCAATGTTTTCTTCATATCTAAACCAGATAAACCTGTTTGATATGTTTAGTTTCGCTCCTACATTGCTTCATACAATATTTGTTTTCTTTGAATAAGCGTTTACAGAAAAATGATGATGATGAGATATGGATACATCTTTATTATTTCCATATTTCTATATACTACTAATTAAAAGGGTGACTTGAAAATTTTGCGAGAGACCTCCAAACAAACTGTGAATTATTGTTTGTTATTTTGAAGACTCGAATTTAAGATCCTAAAAGATTAGGAGTTGTAAAAATATACAAACAAAGAAATAATTTGATAGGATTTCAGTTGGAATTACAAATCAGATGTTTTCATTTTCTGTTTATGATTGCAATGTTTCTTATACAGGAACTGTAATTCCGGAAAGAGAAAGAAGTACTTTACTGACAATAACAAAATGGTGTAATTGTCACCGTAACACACATATGATTTCCGTGGCTTCATTCTACAATTTACTTTAAGTTGCCAGTCGGTTAATTTCTTATTTAAACATCACAGTTGTATCACTTGTACACACGCCATCCAATTAAGAAGGAAATGTTTATCACGGGTTCATTATGAAAAGGAATTTTATACATCTAATCTTTTCCTTCATAAAAGAAGCAAACTTCAAAGTACATTATATCGGCGATCTGAGAGTTCTAAGCATCAAAGTCCGTCAACATGACATTAATAATATCTATTTATAACAACTTCTTTATATTGTGATCTTTATAACAATTTTTTTCAAACATCATATATTGTTACTCAAGGATCAAGAGAACACACTTTATATCAAGAACTGTCTTACAATCTGTCTCACAATAAATTTTACTAAATAAACCCAATGGCAAGTAGTCCGGGCTATACCCTCGATCTAAGGTTTTCTATGGAGGCTGACATTGATCAAGATTTCCCGTGATACATTACGAGTCTAACACAGATTTGAATGTATTTGAATTTATACTGCTATAATAAAGTAGTATAGTTACTGTAATATAGTAGTATACATACTATTCATTTAAGTGTTTACTGGATATTTCTTTAAAGCTGATAATCTGCGAAGATTTGGCGAAAAATTATCTTATTGTTTTTTGTGCAAGGGATTTTTAAGAGATATTCTTAAAGATTTAGCTGAAGGGTCGAGTCAAGCAGGTGTATCTGATATGAAAGAGGTCTTACAAAGAAAAAATATAGTGAACAAAGCATTCAAGATCTTATTCGGTTAGGGAGTATCAAAGTTTAAAGTTTGGTATCATGTGTGTAGAAACGACTGAAATCAGACTAGTCAGCTACTTGTGACGTCATCAAACTCCTCAAAGATGTCCTTAAAGTCTGTATGTATTAGATCACATTTGGCCTGGGATTTTGTGGCTTAAAAACCATCATGTGGGATATGAAAAAAAAGGTACAAAAATTGAAGCTGGGAAGGGTATTTGTAATATACCACCTGTTGAGGAAAAATAGTATAAATAGTGAAAAACCAAATCGACTTTCTTTCAAATATATTAACAATTGTTAAGAATGTGAAGATGAAGACGTCAACTTTCCATAGTAGGCTTACTACACCAGTCATTTCTACTGAGATTACACACAATTTTAAACGTGAATATCTCCTTAACGGAATAAGCTTTTTTAATTCTTTCTTCACAACTGTGTTTCTTTTGACGTCCTTTTTCACATAAGACAGAAGATGCTTAATTGGCCCCTGAACTAATCCTTTCAGCTGTTTAAAGTTGTTGAATATTCAAATTTCTATATAAAGTGGATGGGTTTGATTGACGGTTTTTTGAACAAAGCAATTAAATGGATACATATCTTTTTCTTTTGCGAAGGAGATCGTGAAACAAAAGAGATCATGATCGGAAAATGTAATACTTGTAAACCTTTTTTTGTCTCTATTATTTGCATAAGTCTGTCAATGAATGAATGATTGAATAGGGATACGTAAGAGTGTGTTGGGTCGGGAAAAATACAAGATTTATAATAATCTTTGATATATATACATATATATATACATATATATATATATATATATATATATACATATATATATACATATATATATACATATATATATATATATATATATATATATATATATATATATATATATATATATATATATATATATATATATATATATATATATATATATATATATATATATATATATATATATATATATATATATATATATATATATATATATATATATATATATATATATATATATATATATATATATATATATATACCCCACTAAGCGTAGCGGGGATATTTACGAGAGTTATACTTACTTTCCATGCTATTAATATATGCAATCTGGTCACATGACCTGATTCTAACGCACTTCTAACCGACCCTAAGAAAGACAGTAACCAGCCAGGCCCTAACCTCCCTAATACCACTGTACTACCACTTCACTCAACCTTCCACCGAGGCCTGAACGAGAGGGGAGGCGGGCGGGATGCATGGAAGGTAAGTATAACTCTCGTAAATATCCCCGATACGCTTAGCGGGGTAAATTTACTTCAAGTTATACCTTACCTTCCATGCTATTAATATATGCAATCAGATTGCAACCGAGGAACGGAAGGGAGTTCAGACCGAAGCACATTTTTTTTTTTTAATGGCTGGTACTAAAGTCACTAGTCGAAAACCCACGGAAGGGACGAAAAACCTTCTCCTCGTAAGGACGAAAAACCTCCGAATAGGAACTATCAGAAATAGCAACCCATTACAAGTTATGGCAAGGAAACAGAGAACACTCTGAGGAGAATAACTGAGGTAAAACGTCTACAGAACAAAGTTGAATCATACGTGAAAAACACGCAAACGCAAACCGACAGTGAACAGAAGCAAACTGTAAACTACGCTCAAAGCGGCACGACGAAAACTCACCAAGTTCGTCAGACCATCGGAGCTGGTCAATTAGCATGAAATGAACAAACCGTCTGTAAAAGTAAACTAAGCAGAAACATCAGAACCGCGTTAGTAAAACGTAAACGAAATGAAATGCGCCAAAAATTTCGTTGGGAAAGAACGAAAGAACAAATGCCAAAACAACGGCAAAGTTTCGTTAGAATAAACAAACGAAATAACCAGAGCCCGAACAACGGCCGAAATTATACGTGAGTGAAAATGAAGGAACGAGAAAACGTTAAGACAAATAACGTAAACAACTTCAAAAGAACGGGAATAAGGAAAGAACACCCACCTCAAGAAGGGAGTAGTCCTCTTCCAGAAAGCACGGCCAGTGCAACTCCGCCCTGATAGTCCGGAATATCCACCAGGTAAGCTGAGACGAACGTGGCTGGCGTTTTCCACACTGCAGCACGAAGGATCTCGTGAAGGGGAACCCCACCAAAAAGCGCAATTGACGCAGCTACGCCTCGTACCTGGTGTGCCTGAACCGAACGTTCCGCGAACAACGCGGACCTATTATATGTGATCGCCTGAACGATCCAACGTGAAATCGTATCACGGGAGACGGCTCGATGCGCCTGTTGGAAGGACACAAAAATAGCGGTGGCGTCCTTCCGAAAAGATTGCGTACGTTTGATATAGTGTTTGAGACATCGAACGGAACACCAGACCTTGTCCTCCGTCGTGTCAGAAAACGTAGCGAGCGCCGGAAGGAAAATAGGTTCCGGTAGAAACTCGAGCGTCTGATTCTTCGCTAAGAAGGCCGGGTCGGGTACGAGACGAACGCCCCCCGAATCAAAGCGAATATGACCCTCCTTGAGGGAAAGCGCGTGAAGAGCGCCCCTCCGCCTAGCCGAGGCTGCGGAGAGTAAAAACACCGTTTTGATCGTCAGTTCCTTGAGAGGACAATCCGGCAGAGGCTCAAACGGAGCCCGTGCTAAAGTCTCGAGGACCACCTGCATATCCCAAGGGGGAGCAAGGTTCCGAACTGAAGGCCGTTGCAAGAACATACCTTTAATCAATCTTTCCAAAGGCTGCGCGTCGGTGACAGTCGAGCCGTCGAGGAAGCCCCGGTGGATAGCCGCTATGGCCGTTCGGAACCCCTTGACCGTACTGATGGACTTATTCAGATTAAACTGGACCAACAAAAAATCCGCTACGTCACCAAGAGGCGCCGTATGCGGAGAAACCGATCTACCCAGGCACCAGTCCCGGAACATTCCGAGTCTGGAAGCATACATTCCCAAAATGGAAGATCTCCGGCTACAGGCCGCCAGCTGCCTCCGAAAGACCTTGCGACACAAGGGATTCGCGGATAGAGGCCACACAGTCAAATGGAGTGCTCTTGGATTGTGGTGCAGTTTGCCGGAACCCGGTATAGAGACCAACTCGTCCGTGACCGGAAGTTCGTACGGGAAACCTGCGACAAGATTGAGCTGCTGAGGGAACCACAGCTGGCCGGGCCAATTGGGAGCCACCAGAAGAAACATGGAACACTGATCGGACACCACCTTGTTCAGTACTCTCGGCACGAGAGCGAACGGCGGGAAGGCGTAGCCCACTAAGTGGGTCCACCTGATCGTGTCTACCGCCCAGACTCTCGAGTCGGGTGTGAGAGCGCAACGAATTGGTAGCTTGTGGTTGTCCACGGACGCGAACAGATCCACGTCCGGGAGACCGAAGGTTAACCAGATCGCTTCGGCCACCTGCGGGAGAAGGGCCCACTCTGTGGGGGCTCCCCGGAGGCGGGACAACAGATCCGCAATCGTGTTCTCCGTGCCTGGCAGATGGACCGCCTGGAGCGTGACCTTGTTCAACATGCACCAAGACAGAAGGGATCTGGCTAAGATCCAAAGGCTCCTGGATCTCGTGCCTCCCTGTCTGTTGATAAACGCCACTACCGTGGTATTGTCCGTGCGTATGAGAACAGTCTTGTTCCGGACGTAAGGTAGGAAGTGAACAAGAGCCCGGCGTACCGCCTCTAGTTCCAACAGATTGATGTGCTGATCGCACCAAGCGCCCGTCCAAAATCCTGCGACTTGGGACCACGCTAAATGCGCTCCCCACCGTCAACGACGCATCGGTTACCATCGATAACGAGGGTCTGACGGGCGGAAAAATCGCTCCCTGTGACAGGTGAGAGTGGACGCACCACCACCAAATGTGGGGGACCACCGCCTGTGTACGGGGAACGAGGACGCTGAGGTCTCTCCTGGATGGGACGAAATGACTCAGTAGATGGAATTGTAGATCCCGCATGTAAAACCTGCACATGGGGACTACATCTACGAGGCATCCCAAGAATACCAGCCAGGCTCTCGCCGGCGACGCCGGTAACGAGAGAAGGACGTCGGCTCCCGCCCTCACGGCAAGGATCCGTTCCTCCGTCGGCCGTATACGACCGTGAGGAAAATCCAGGACTGCCCCCAGAAAAGTGGGAGTCTGAGACGACACTAGGTTGGACTTGGCGAGGTTGAACACCCACCCTAAGTCCTGTGCCACCCGTATAGCCACGTTCGTGTGTCTCGCGACGGTGGCTGCGTCTACCGCAACGATCAGCCAGTCGTCGAGGTAAATAAAGATTCTGATGCCCTGCCTTCGTAAGAAGGCCGCTAAAACTCTCGTAATCCGGGTGAAGACCCTGGGGGCAGTCGAAAGCCCGAAGGGTAACGCCCTGAACGTGTACGTAACTCCCTCGAATTGGAACGCCAGAAAATGTCTGTGTTCCTCGAACATCGGCACATGGAGATATGTGTCCGTGAGGTCCACGGAGGTGGCCCACAGGCCCCTCGTCAACTGAGGGAGGATGGAGCGAAGAGTCTTCATCTTGAAGTTCAACGGTCGGATGAACCTAGGGAGCGGTCTTAGATTGATTATCGGGCGCCACTTGTTCCCCTTTTTGGGGACCAGGAAAAACATGGACATAACGAGGTTCCTGGGAGGGTTCGGGATGAAGGTGATGGCGTTCTTCGCCAGCAACTCCCCGATTTCTAACCTCAACAACTCGGTGTGGTCGCCCTGACGAGGCGTGGGAGTGGGGCAAAAGGCCCCTCCCTGGGGCGGGGGAGACGTGAACTCCAGACGGTAACCCTGCTGAATAATTCGTAACACCCACTTGTCGGTGGTGATTCTCCCCCAAGCCTCTGAAAATTCCTAAAGACGCCCCCCGACCGGAACCCCGTTCAGCGGGGGTCGAGGGGGTCAAAAACGCCGTCCCCTGGCCTTCCCTCTCCCTCGAAAAGAGGTACCCGCTCTGCGTGCAGCGGGGAAGGAGCGTCGATTGGTCCCCGCCCCGGCCCCTCTGCTGGTCCACGAAGTGGACTCCTGGCGAGAGGGGGGAGCTGAAGAGGGCCCCGCGACAGTGTCACGGCGACGTTGGAGCCGTCGCTGGCCCGGCCCCGCTTAACGGGGGATGAAGGGTGGCGACGAGCGGGAAGAGAAGAAAAGGACTTCGTCTTCGCTAACAGCTTCTGAGTCTTCCGAAGATCGTCTTGGCGGCCAGCTTGGCGCGACAGGACATCACGGAAGTGACCAGCAAATAGGTTCGGACCCATCCATCCATGTTCATTTGTAGTAGGCGCCTTTTCCATAGGATACAAAGCGCCCAGAATGTAGGCAACCGCCGAAGATCCTCCTGAGTGACGGCAGAGAGTCCAAGGGGAGGGAGAACATTATCGCGTCTCTCCCAGACCGTTCTAGTGGAGGCTCGGGCAAGTTGGTCGACTGTCGCGTCGAGCAAATCCGAGAGTCCAGTTAACAGAGGCAGGGTTTGTGTAAGGACGTCGGCCGGGAGATGCCTGCGCAAGACCGAGTCTAAGCCCTCTGTTACCCATACGGCAAGGGCCTGGTATTTATAACCCCTTCGTACGGCCCAGTCGACAGCTAATAGGGAGTCATCCCTCCGCTGGACCGCAGGGTCACGAAATTTCGGAGCCCTGCCCACTGAGCCAGACACAGCTGCGGTGCCACTCGCCGGTTGGCGGAGGAGTTGCCATACTCCGTCCGGGATTCCGGGAGGCTGTATGAGCGCCTGAAAATCAGTTGGCTGGACATGTGTAGCCTGATCAACGTCCCGGCTGTAGGCCGTTTAGTCCTTGGCCTGGGTCCTAGCCCAATGCCTAATCCTGTATACACCAGGGAGGCATCAATGGGCAAATTCTTGGCCGCTGGCGAAGCATCCTTTAAAGCTGAACTGAGCAGTCTACGCTGAGACTGCGGGCCCGCCTCAATTAGGGGTACTTCCGTGACCTCCAGTTTGATTTCCCGTTCCAGGAATTCCAAGAGCTGGGCGACCCGCTCCCCTTGTAAAAGGGGGTCCACGGGGAGGGGGGGGGGGGCGGAAAGAGGACCTTGTCCGATATCCGAAAGGATACGGAGGCCAAATCCGGTGCAAACGGCATCATAAAATCGGCCCTGGGGGCGGCTGGAACCGGGGCGGTGGGAGGAGTCCCCCGTACCGGGGGGGTCGTCCCGCGCCGTCCAGAAAATCGACCTCCTCTCCCGAGGGATAGAGGTCGAAGGCATCCTCCTCCAAGACCCCAGGGTCAGGGGGATGCCAAGCCGCGGCAGTGGTAGCTGCCGAGGAGTGAGGAGCCGGAGACGTTAGCCTCCGCTCCAGTGCCACCAGTCTCAAGTGTTTTCTTGAGTGTGTCCTGAAAAGCGGGATCCTCGAAAGGGTGGCCCCGACTTTTCTGTCGCTTCCTATGCCTCCTCTTATATTCAGGAGAGGATGAGGAAGAGGAGGATAAGGACCTATAACGTCGACTCTGTCTCTCCTTGTGTGCACTGTCCCAATCCCTGTCCCGCCTCCGGGGTCTGCCTCGTTCGGGAGACCCTAACGGGGAAACGGGAGGGGAGGGCTCCGCCACAGTATTAGGCACCACTGGAGTACGTGTTAGCGTACGCCTGCTCAGTTGAGGGGGCCCTTCCAGAGGCGCCCCGCTGAGAGTGGACGGCGGCCCCGCCTCCCGGACGGGAGGTGGGTGCACTTTAAGCCTAGATGGCGGCGGCGGCGGGGGGAAGACGAAGAGGGCCTCTCGGACCGTCGCTTCTCCACTTTCTCCGCCGCTCTTTGAAAATACCGGTCGCGGTGGAGTCTGTGCTCCGACCACGCCGCTAGATCTAAATCGCTGCAAAGAGTACAAGGATTTGACTCGCAGCATAATCTGCACGCGTAACACGTGAGATGGATGTCACCGGAACGTGATTCAAAGAAGCGTTTGCATGCTATGCATCGCGGGACATCCTGGGTGTGTAAAACATCGACACTCGGGGACCTGTCCTCCATGTCCATGATACTGGTGAAAATAAATACGGAACTCAAACGTTCAACGTAGACAGTCTTAATTGCGATCACACGAGCCGTGGAACTGCGTAGCTGATGGCTACGGGACCAAGAAGAACAATAGCTGTCAATGCTATACTTCTAGCCAAGAATGTCACCTGTCACCTAACCACGTAGCTAGTGGGCGTATAATCGGAGTAACCGTACGGTGTACGTTACCCCGCTATATACGGACCCGTAAAACCCGGGCCGCGGAACCGTCTAATGGAACCGTCCGTCCCGTTACAACGGGCCGCGAAACCGTATGGAACCGTCCAACGGTACCGCCCACTACCCGAACACGGGCTGCGGAACCGTATGGAACCGTCTCTCTCTACGGAACCGTCTCTCTCTACGGAACCGTCTCTCTCTCTACGGAACCGTCTTTCTCTTTACGGAACCGTCTCTCTCTCTACGGAACCGTCTCTCTTTACGGAACCGTCTCTCTCCCTACGGAACCGTCTCTCTCTACGAAACCGTCTCTCTTTATACGGAACCGTCTCTTTTTACGGAACCGTCTCTCTTTCTACGGAACAGTCTCTTTTTACGGAACCGTCTCTCTCTATCTCTATGGACCCGTTCAACGAAACTGCGCAACGCCCGCACCTGGGCTGCGGAACTGTCCAACGGAACCGTATCTCTCTCTCTATGGAACCGTCCCCCGAAACCGCTAAAACCCGCACCTGGGCTGCGGAACCGTATGGAACCGTCCAACGGAACCGTACTAACCCGTAAACGGGTCTCTTTTCAACTTAGGCGACGCTTTTGACGCCCCTAAGAAGTTATCTCTCTCTCTCTCTCTTACCTTACCGCTCTAGGCGCAACGCCACTAAGAGCTTAATCTTCTCTCACTCTCTGAACTTTTTTAACTCTAGGTGGCGTTCACTTGGAACGTCACCTAAGGCGCAACGCCACTGAGTTAATCATCCTTGATAAAATT
>JAIGNY010003412.1:0-35000 GCA_020152595.1 Chiridota heheva | reverse complement strand
TGTACAGGTATTATTGTGTAAAATCATTGATTAATTCCTAAATCAGTAATCAAGTGCTTTACAAAAAGGTACGATAATATATGCAAATATTAAACTTTAAGGATACATTCAGTGGTCACACATGTTCACCAATATAAAAAGTCTTCTTCCATTAAGGAAAAACATTCTTTAATACATTTTGTAAATTTTTTTGCAATATTTTGGTTGTAATTTAGTATACCCTAAAAAGAATCTTTCCAGGTTTAGTTTTGTCCTATCGGAGAAGATATGCATGTCTGACCACTAAACTAACACTTTGATATCCCTGTTATTGTTATAGAAACCAGAACATCAATGATGTTGAAGCTTAACAATATTTTGATGTAGCATACATATATCAAAGGACCCTGGGAAATATCCCAGAATGGCTTCCATGTAATCAAAATGTTCCTATTCATAGGAACATTTGTGTTCTTATTAATAAGCATGCTCCCGGACTGTAAGTATAATTCTCATCACATGATTATATCAATTCATTTCACTATCTATGATTAATTGCACTCGTAATGTAAACTACTAATTATTATATAATCAACTTAAATGTCTATTGGCAGATAAAAATGACTTGCGTGTTTTAATTAAGCATGCTTTTTTCTATTAGACTGACAATTCTATAGAAAATTGCACTTACATGAATATCTAAATGAAAAATCTGAAATACAAATAGATTTACAGTAAATCATAGAGCTTATGTCCCTCCACACCCCTCTCCCATAATTTTTTCAGAAAACATAAACTACCACATCACTTATGTTAGCCCAATGACCAATTCCATTCATTTGATCTGAGAAGTTTTAACAATAATTTTGGAAAATATATTCTGTATTTGATTGATTTTTCGCTATGTAAACTCTTTAGCCCTACCATGATTGACTACCCTGTATAGACTTTTTCAAACCGAGTTTAGCCAAATGTGATTTCTTCAGTACTTCAGACCAATCAAATACTGGGGGAACTTTTCCTTTGTTTCCTAACCAATCAGGTGCAGTGTTAAGTAAAAAAATGTAAGCAGTTATACGCGCACGTATTACTTTCATGCATAACACACTTATGATACGTGCATTTGAAACCATTTTTTCATACGCTTGGTCCCAAACCGTGCGTAGATTGTGCAGACGGCCACGATTCCCCCAGTATTTGATTGGTCAATAAGATTCCCCAGTATACGATTTGTCCAATATGGACAGGTAAATCTCGGCCATGCTACATTATTCTAAGTCTTTTTCCAGAAACTGCCGATTCAGATTTGAAAAAGTCTATAGAGTACAAGGCTTAACACGGCTGCAAACAAATGTTTAAAATAACGTACTTTGCACATTTTGCTACGTACTCTTCAACATCTCCTTGTTTGACCATCCTGTATACAGTACAGGAGCTTCACACATGCATTTTCTGTGCAGAAATGGTGGTCAATGATGCATGGCGACAAACTTATGGTCAACTTTGAGATTTTCAGTCACATTATAGCAAACGATTGGTCTAAATGTCCACATTACGTCAAGTTTGCTCCTATGCAGACCCTTTGTTGGCTGCAATTATCCCCCAATCTGCTGCCCTCTCAAGGGCGTATTTAGCTCTCTCCTTAATAGCGGCCTTCTTTGGATCTTCCAGTCTCGTTAACGCCATTAAAATCTCCAACATTTCTGTCTCTAATACTTGAGTTGCAATTTCTTTACTGTTATCGATTAAATTGAACGCTATCACGATCCCGCGATGCTGATATTCTAAATCGTCAGAAACGCTGAGCCCCTTCAACACCTCTTCCCAATGTTTTACCTGATTTATGACAAAGAAAGAGGTCTCAATTAAAGCTACTCTTGGCTGAAATTTAAGGGCATATTTAGTGTGAGTCTCACACTTCATCGAATACCTTTGCGGTGCGGAATATCATAAACATAACTAAATCCCGACAGGAGTATTCGCAATGGGTGAAATTTTCTGTAAAACTTAGACCGTGTGATGCAACTCCTATTCGCTAAAATCTACATAAATTAGCAAGAAATATTAATATCTATTAAAGTAGCAAAAACTGATGCACTCACTTTTGGGCTACCTTTTATAAACATACTATTTATAATGAGAAAGATGGTCAGCCACCATCAGTGTACATAACTAAAAGGTTAACCTATGTTTAATTGTGTCATGGATATAAAGGAATAATTCAAGGGTCAAGCATGTCCAACTTATATGAAAGAGAACCTCAAAAGAAACAAAATGGTGAAGAAAGCATTTAAAAATCTTTTTCCGTTTAGGAGATATTCAAGTTGAAACCTGTCATATCTGTGTAGAAATGACTGGTGTAGTAAGTCTACTACCAAACGTTGGCGTCTTCATCCTCACATTCTTAACAATTGTTTATGTACTTTAAAGAAAATTCATGTAACTTTTTTACTGTTTGAATTATTCTCCTTCAAAATTTCAACAGGTGATAAATTACAATTATTCTTACAAGATTCTATTCTACTATCTTCCTGACATAGCCAATGGTTTTTGAGCCACAAAATTGCAGGAAGAAATGTGATAGAATGCATAAAGATCAAGACTTTGAGGAATCCAAGGCTGTGATGTCACGACTAGTCTGATTTTAGTCGTTTCTACATAAATGATACCAAACTTTAAATTTCAATATCTCCTTAACGGAATAAGATTTTGGAATGTTTTTTTCACCATTTTGTTTCTTTTGAAGTCCTTTCTCATATAAGATGAACTTGCTTGACCACTGAACTAATGCTTTAATGGAATAAGATTTTTGAATGCCTTCTTCACCATTTTGTTTCTTTTGAAGTCCTCTTTCATATAAGATGGACTTGCTTGACCACTGAACTAATCCTTTAACAGAATAAGAATTTCGAATGCTTCCTTCGCCATTTTGCTTCAGGCTTGGAGTCCCTTTTTTTAGAAGGATAAGTTCTTTTTGGAGCAGGCTCAGCGAAGAGCCCCTAGACTTATTCCCGAAGTAAGGAATCTCTCTTATGAATCTAGGTTGCGAATTCTTGGTTTGACCACGCTTGAGTTGAGAAGAGTACGTGGTTTCAAAAAAATATCACATAAATAAGTACATTATAAGTACATAAATAAGTACATTATAAGTACATAAATAGGTACATAAGTATTATACACAGTTTTTGCTAGATTTCTAAAAGGTTATATAAAAATTATGCTTTTCTCACAAAATCCAAAAACATTTTTTTTATTTTGTGGTCACCAACTTCAGAAAAGATTGGCTTGAGTGGTAGAGTTTACTTTTCAACCAGGACTGTACAAATGGTACCTGTTGCTTTCTTCATTGCAAAAATTTAACCATTAGGAAAAGGATACCCGTTTTCCTCTAAAATGGTCTATTAGCGGGAAAGTAAAAATAGAAACCCGACTTTCAATCCTACTCATACAGAATATCAAGTCAGGCTCCCTACCAAACTAACTGCAGATAGTAAAGTGAGTAACGGACTCCACAAACAATGGAGGCATTGTGCTAACAGCCTAACGACAAAAGCTAAATTTACCATGTGCGTTGAAGTGTGTAAATCAGACCAGTGAACGAAACAAAATTAAAGACTGAATCAACTAAAAGAAAGCATATTTGTGATGTTGTCTGGTGCTCAGTATTCAGAGGATAGAAATGGGTAGTAATGCAAAGTTTTAGTGCAAAAGGGGACAATAATCCTATCCAGTCAACTTAAAGAGACTTGACTTCTTACCTGCATAAACTTCTTGCAAATTTCTTCCTTGCTACTGATAATGGCTAGCGCCCCCGCGGCTGCTCGGACAAGCTTAGGATCCTCCTCCAGGCAGAAGAGAACCAGAAGTTTCACTCGGTCATTCTCACCCAGGAACATTCCTGCAGCCTGTTCGGGGTAAAGGGAGGTAAATCTCGCACTATTTGTTATGTAATTGTGACTGATTTATTTAAAGTATTTGAATTAGTTCAAGGGTCAATCAAAGTTATCTGATATGAAAGACAAAATAGTAAAAGAAGCATTTAAAAAACTTATTTGGCTAAGGAGTTATTGAAGTTTATAGTCTTATCTGTATAGAAATGACAAGTGTAGTAAGTCTATTATGAAGGTTGGCACCTGCATCGTCAAATTCTTAACAATTGTTAATGTATTTTGAAGAAAATTAAGTTTACTTTTTTTACTATTTGGATTATTTTTCCTTGAACTTTCTTCATATGGAAAATTATAATTAACCTGACTAGATTTTCTTTTACCACTTTCCTGGCATATCCAATGGTTGTAAGCCACAACATTGCAGGACAAAATAAGATAGAATACATATTACATACAAACTTTGAGGAATCTGAGGCACTAAAATCACAGCTAGTCTGATTTCAGTCTTTTTAAGACAAATGATACCAAATTTTAAACTTGATATCTCTCTAACGGAATGAAATTTTTAAATGCTTTCTTCACCATTTTGTTTCTTTTAAAGTTCCCTTCACATAAGATAGACTTGCTTGACCCTTGAATTAATCCTTTAACGAAATAAGATTTTTGAATGCTTTCTTTACCATTTTGTTTCTTTTGAACTCATCTTTCATTATGAGATGGGACTTGTTTGATTACTGAACTAATCCATTAACGAAATAAGATTTTTGAATGCTTTTTTAACCATTTTGTTTCTATTAAATTCCTTTTTCATATGAGATGGGACTTAATTGTTTGACTACTGAACTAATCCTTTATTGGATTAAGATGTTTGAATGCTTTCTTCACCATTTTGTTTCTTTTTAAGTCCTCTTTCATATAAGCTGAACTTGCCTGAACCTTCAAGTAATCCTTTAACCGAATAAGATTTTTGAATGTTTTCTTCACCATTTTGTTTCTTTTGAAGTCCTCTTTCATATAAGCTGAACTTGCCTGAACCTTCAACTTATCCTTTAACGGAATAAGTTTTTTGAATGTTTTTTTCACCATTTTGTTTCTTTTGAAGTCCTTTTCCATATAAGAAGGATTTTCCTGACCCCTGAACTAATCCTTTAATGGATGTTTGATGAGGGCTTAACGGCACCACGACATGTTAGTCAAATTGTGCCTGAGAGGTTAGATCATTCCAAAGGTACAGTAGGAAGTAAAGAAAACAAGGGAAGATTGATAGAAACAAGGGAACTAGAGAGAGAAAGTGCATAGGTGAAAGAAAAAAAAAAGTAGTGAAAGAGGGGTGGGGGAGGACTAAATATGGTTGCAGAGGCAAACATGATGAAGGAAGGAGATTCTTTTATCCAGAGGGTTTTTCTGGAAGAGCTCAGCTATTGATTTGTGGGGAGGGAGGCAAGCTTTGTGAAGGTTGTACAGGGGGAAAGCAAGGACGATGTGGTATACTATGAAGGTACAATGGCAATTGTCGCAGAGGGGTGGGAAGCCAATAAGGAGGTGGGAGTGAGTGAGGTGGGTGTGACCTGGTGGGTAATGTCAACAAGAACGGAATAAGATTTTTGAATGCTTTCTGCACTATTTTGTTTCTTTTGAAGTCCTCTTTCATATAAGATGGACTTGCTTGACCACTGAACTAATTCTTTAAAGGAATACAAATTTTGAATGCTTTCTTCACCATTTTGAATGCTTTCTTCACCATTTTGTTTCTTTTAAAGTCCTCTTTCATATAACATGGACTTGCCTGACCCCTGAAGTAATCTTTAATAGAAAAAGATTTTTATATGCTTTCTTCATCATTTTGTTTCTTTTGAAGTCCTCTTTTCTATAAGATGGACTTGCTTGACCACTGAACTAATCCTTTAAAGGAATAAGATTTTTGAATGCTTTCTTTACCATTTTGTTTCTTTTGAAGTCCTCTTTCATATAAAATGAACTTGCCTGACCCCTTAACTAATCCTTTAATGAAATAAGATATTTGAATGCTTTCTTCACCATTTTGTTTCTTTTAAAGTTCTCTTTCATGTAAGACAGACATGCCTGACCACTGAACTATTTTATTTTAAACTCTTGCATATGGATAGACAGACCTGCAGGCAGAATTCGCTGCAAGAAAATTGAGTAAGCAATGATGAAATAACTCTCTTTAGGAGAAATGGTCCATCAATCATTCATGAGCTTTGCACAAAGTTCTCTAAGTATATAATGTATAGTTATCTTTAGGGTCAGCCAAGGACTATTCTGATTCCACTTCAATGCAAAGCAGGCCTGTGGCTTCAGGCCCAGATGAATGACCTCTTGGTGTAACAGTTGTTGGTTGCTAGGCAACTGAACTGTGGAGAGGCTCTCGGGTTGGAAGGTGTGGATTACCCTGTGTTGTGTATGTTGTAACAATTGCTGGTTGCTAGGCAAGTAAACTACCAAGAGGATCTTGGAATGGAAGGTGTGCATTACCCCTGATTTTGAGAAAACCAAGGATGTCAGGTTGGAAGGAGCCAAGGTGCAATCCTTAATGCAACAACAGTATATGTGGTAAATATGTGCTCTCAAAATGCCCACCATATAATTGTGCAATGAAAAGTACATACATTGCAAAACGGGGAAGTATATAAAGTTAATATAATTTCTGTCATGATACTTGCCCCGTGCATTAAAAATGCATATAAACACTCCACCTCAATATTAATCTTTAAATGCAATACATACAAGCGCGTAGCCAGAGGGGAGCCCTGGGGGCCTAGGCCCCCCTCCCTTCGCAAAAAAAGAAAGAAAAAAAAGTTTTCGCTTACTACGGAAATACCTTTAAAAGAAGGAATACCCACCCCCTCCCCACCCCCAAGTAACAAACTCCAGATCTAATCTAAACACCAGTAATGAACTATATAGAGACTGGACATAAAGAGACTCCATATACGTTACACGCCAACCCATAATGGCGCGTACGTAGCGCAGTTACAATAGGGCAAACTTCACCAAGGGCTGATGATCTAGGCCCCCCCCCCCAGTTAAAAAAATACTGGCTACGCGCCTGAATACATACCTGTTCATTCATGACAAGATTGCACATGCATTCGGTGGACGCTCTCCTCAAATGTTCATGCTCCTCAAACATGTAGTTCTCGATACAGGAAAAACCTTTCTCCTTCATGATTCGATTTCTGACAAAAGAATACAAAAGTCACAAAACTCAGTTCTTAAATTATCTTGGAATATTGTCTTTGTGTGTGAAACCCACAAGGGTCAGGCCATTCCTCCTTCTAAATACTGTGTGATAACATCCCCAGATAGCACATTATGTTGGGCCAACATAAGGCTGAACGTTGGCATATATTGGCAAATGTTCGCATTATGTTGGGTTAGCATGCTAACATTGGCCAAACACTGGACCAAAGTTCTGTAAGCAAAGGTTGGCATGCTAACATTGGCCCAACGCTGGACCAAAGTTCTGTAACCATCGGAACATTGGCCAAACCAATGCTAACATTGGCCCAACGCTGGACCAACGTTGTGTAACCAATCGTTGGTAAATGGTTGGCTAAGAACTGTTGGGCCTACCCCATCCCTTCAAGCACCCAACCAAAAACTACAATTTTTACAGCGAAGTTCCAACGTAAACTGCCACCTTTTATTGACGTTGGCCCAACCAAATTGTGCTTTCTGGGATAAGTAGTATCCCTGTGAAGGGGGTCTGGGATAAATAGTATCTCTGTGAAGGGGGTGTGGGATAAGTAGTATCCCTGTGAAGAAGGTGTGGGATAAATAATATCCCTGTGAAGGGGGTCTGGGATAAGTAGTATCCCTGTGAAGGGGGGTCTGGGATAAATAGTATTCCTGTAAAGGGGGTCTGGGATAAGTAGTATCCCTGTAAAGGGGGAGGAGTAATTATCTCCCTGGACAGAAATTACACCCAAAAAAATGTCATGCCTAAAGGAGACAAAGTCTGACATTATCCTTATCTCATATGATATAATTAAAAAAACAAATTTTTCTGACCAAGTTTCATACCCCTTTAAGAAATCTAACACAATTTGTATAGGTATTAAAAACTTTAATTCTACTACTAAATGATACTATGGGAGCTGTCATTTTGATTTCAAACCATGCAGATTATGATGTCATCAGCCCAGCAGGATGTTGGAATGCTTTGTATTTCTTTATAATCTACCTCAAGAGTTCAAGGTTATAAGAAAAACAATCTTATGTAAGGGTCTAGATATTTTTTTGTGTACATATGAAATTAACAAAACATTCTGTTAAAACTTTGTGTCACATCATTTTGGAATAAAAAGTTTAATCACGTTTATAAAGAAATACAATAAATTCCTTATGTCGCTATTGGGAAAATTATGTCATCATGCACAATATTTCAATACAGAATTAAACAAAATGGCAGCTTCCATGTGTCAACTTTAAACATAAATAACTTGAGATAGAAATGAGATTTTGACTTGCTGTTTTTGGTAGTTGCATGTTTAAGATTTGTATCCTCTATCATATGAAATAATAATTGTATCAAACTTTGTCTGCTTTAAATCTTCATCAAAATCTCTTAAAAGTTCACCGTTTTACACATTTCTAAAGCATAATCAAGCACACTACTCATTTCCTAAATGTAAATCATTATTTTAATGGTCTGCCACAATTCTTTGTAGAGCGTACTGACAAACAATTTGTTTTTATAACTGTTTTTGATGTAATATGTAATAAGCACTCTAGAATAGTGTCACTTTGTTACAAGTTTCTTTCTAATAAGTGGCCAGCATGTTCGGGAGTCACGTACAGTACTATTGGAACTGCAATAGCACGAGCACATTCCCAATATCAACAGGATCGATTTATGATATGAATACGGTCTAGCAGTCGCTCAGAATTTGTTATTCTTTAAATCATTTTTCCTCAATATTTTTTCAAGTGGTACATTATAAATACCCTTACTACTTCAGTTGTACTACTGTACTTCTCTGACATATCCAATGGTTTTTGAGCCACAAAATCGCAGGACAAAAAATTATAGCATACATAATGACTGAGGAACCAGAGGTTGTGATGGCACAACTAGTCTGGTTTCAGTCATTTCTTGAAAAACTTGAAACTTAAATGTCTCCTTAACGGAATACGATTTTTAAATGCTTTCTGCACTATTTTGTTTCTTTTAAGTCCTCTTTCATATAAGATAGACTTGCTTGACCCCTGAACTAATCCTTTAAGAGTTTAAAATATTTGCTACATATTTCTACTATTATAATGCATGCCTAATATCTTGACCACAAGTAAACCGATTGGAACAATAGACTGAAAACTCAAAGGTCTATGGATGTATACAGGTAACACTAGCTGCTGAAAGCTTTTCAAAAATGCTAACAAATTCATCCAAATCTTTTAAAAGTTTACCATCTGCAACAATAATGCAGCATAAATGTAGCAAATTAATTCAACATTGGAGGCATTTTCTCATGCATCACAAATTTTGTACACAATGAAAATTGTGGCAAGCCATTTAAATCATACAAAACATTAAAAACTTATAATGCTATGGCCTTTACCCCAGAAGTCCTGACTGTTTTCTACATTTCGATGGGGAGATTATATTTTAAATCCCGATATACGATATCCTATTCTTAAATCAATAAGACAAAACCACAACTGCTACAGTGTAATATAATCCAGTGCCAAAACATACACAAAGCCAAAGTGTTATGTGAATTGGCCACTTATCAGTTACATACATGGAGCTTTTGTGTAAACGTGTACTCAAGCAAAGGGAGAAGGGCATGGGGGCATTTTGTCCAAAACACCAAATTATTATTTGAATTGGCCACTTATCAGTTACATACATGGAGCTTTTGTGTAAACGTGTACTCAAGCAAAGGGAGAAGGGCATGGGGGCATTTTGTCCAAAATGGCTATTTTTGACCTTTTACAGTGGGGGGAGAGGGGGGAGAGTCTGTATCATTGTAAAAAGCCTAAGTTATAACTGTAATGTACATGTATGTACTATGCATACATGCATGGTCGTTCCGAATTCTCCCATGGAACTTTGTGACCACTCCATGAATTTCTTCGAGAAAACAAAACAAATAATTGCTATGGTTAAATTTTCATGTAGAATAAAAATTCTAAAAAAAGTTCAATTAATTATAAAAAAATTCCTTTGGAAGAAAATTTAAGCCATAATACTGTCCCACTGACTGACTGAAAATACATTTTTATGGCACTGCACTGGCAATTTAATGTACCGTATACAAGAGGTGCCAGAACCAGAATCGACTACTCCCGTAGGTACGTATTAATGCTGTATTATGCGGTATCGAAGCTAAGTAGAAATGAATATTAAAAATAAGATAAGGTCAGTGGCGTAATGCCAGGGGGTTGAGAGTCGGTGCAGTCAAAAAGTGTAGCACAGTGTGATATCATCTTCGGCCTGTCTATCCAACTTACAGCGCTTTGGAAAGCTGTTGACCCTATGGGCTACATCTGAGATGGAGTATTACTCCTGGATCCCTTAATCATATCCTGTCTCTAAATAAATGGTTGATCAATTCGCTCACTTTCAGGGCCCCATGCAAGCATCTTATGCTTCTCCCTAGATCCCGAGAAAATCGTTACACCATTGGATAAGGTTCTTAGTTTCTGTACAATTCAAGAGGGCACCCAATACCGAGGAGGGAGGGGGTTCCCTCCCTTCCGCCAAAAACAATATTTCAAAGCAATGGTTTTCAAATAGGCCTTATTAGTTATTCAAAACGATAATTACATTGGTCTTGGCCCCCAGTATGAAACCTGCCTGTGCCGGGACACTGTTTCTTCTAAAAATGGTTTGTTTCATGTTCTATTCCATAAAAATCTAACGTTCTTCTTTTTCTTGTTTCTTTCTTTTATAGGAGATAAGTATACTTTATCCTCATATTTCGTTTTGTACCTGTATGTTTACTGTTGACCTGCATGCTTGTTTCTGGTTTGATTTTAGTCATGGTAGGGCAGGAGGGAGGGGGAAGGAAGGGATAAATTTGTCTCATGGGTGGGGGCAGGTGGGGAGGGGAAGGGGGGGAAGAAATGCAGGTGGGGGTGGCAGGGTGGGGGCATGGTGGGGTGGCAGGGTGGGGGGGCATGGTGGGGTGGCAGGGTGGGGGCATGGTGGGGTAAGGGTGGGAGGCAGGGGAAATTTCCGCCAGATTTTTCACAATGGCAAGTGTTACAGTTAGCTAGGTCCGCCCACAGTGGCGAAAATATGGAGGGGGAAGGGGAGGGTGAGCATTTCCCTTTTCCCCACTTAGCCCAGAAGATTTTCTAGTGACATTTTGTTTCTGATTTCTAGCCTTCCCCATTAAACAAAGTTGCCACTCCTTTCACCCCCAACATGATCAAAATATTGGTGTCAGCACTGGGCCCGGGGTATTCACCTCCCTTCTATACCTCCTCCATCGTCGTCAGGCCCAGAAAACAAGTAACAATTGTGCATTTGGATATGAAAAACAAAAGGACATGGGAATACATTTATCAAGGGCCACCATACAAGATTAAGACCCCTGATTTACTGTCATGGACTTGCAATATCCTTGCAGTCTCGGAGATGATGTATTTATATCTGTGTAAAATCTATTTTGTTCTACACAATAAAAATGACGATAAACCATATAAATTGTTTTGGAAAAAATAATAATAGAGAACAAGCTGCTCATATCTTTTAATTTAGTATGGAGTCTTTTAAGTGTCATAATATTTGTACTTCTCGCCAAGTATGCTGAAAGAAATTCATGTTGCATGTTTATTAAGGGCCACTGTACAAAATGCATGGCAATGATCTCAGTATAATAGGCATCTCTATATCCATGCTAAATCTTGGAGCAACCGACTACACAGTTTCAACTGCACTGAAATTTAAGCACATTTTTTCATTGGGAGATCCGAAGAACTGTGTACATAAAACACCTGAAGTTCAGGTCATGATTCAAAGTTTGAAATTATATAATCTAAATTATATAATTTAATGAAGAGACTCCAAAAATATTGTATCAAAATGTGCCAATGCTTATTATACACTGTAAATCTGATTTCAAAGTGTATGATCTAGACTAAATGCACGGTAGATTGTACCAATATGAAATATGGCGGTCAATTTGAAAGAAAAGAGCAGTCATGGCAACAAAAAATTACGCCCATCATGTCCATTGTGTCATAAATGCAAGACATTCGATCAGTACAACTAAATCTGCAAGGAGAAGATAAATCAAGAAATTTATGTCTTGAGAACTTTAAAATTATATGGAGGCCCTTAAAAATCTTACATTTTAAATAAATATGAACTTTTTAAGAATTACATCATAATAACAGGTCTGAAGATAAAGCTTTTCTGGCATACCGAAGACTGTAGATTTGAAAGTGATAATTTCTTCCCTTATATGTAATTTTTTCCATTTTTTGTTTCTTTTCGGGGGGAGGTGGAGAGGAACAACTACAACAATTTAACAAATACAACAATCTACACCACATAATTTGACATGAAACAGAAACAGTACTACACTGGAATATGTAGCTAGAACTTACCTTGATCATCTTATTCAATGGGAGGGGGAAAGCAGCATAACCATGGGGGACCCAGACCCCCCACATTTTCGACGAAATTTACAAAAATTGAGATAAACTTTGCTTTTTATATCTTTTTATACCTCAGAAGTGGGCTAAAATAAAACACTTCTGATGAGAGAGAGTAGGACCTTCTCGGACCCATCACTTTTTTAATGCTGGCTACACCACTGGGGACTGTGTTGTAGGGGTGGTGATTGTTGTGAAGAAGGGGAGACACCCGATTTTACATTTCAATATCTTCAGACTTCTCTGAACAAGTTGGTATTTTGTACTCTGGCATATGATTTTACTTCCTTTCGTGTTATATCAAATAAAGCACTTAAACAGATCAAAGGGTGTGAATGGTAAGGGTGTGTGTGCATGTGTGTGTGTGTGGGGAGGGGGGGGGCAGCATATAAGAATATTAATGAATGTGATATACTGTTTGTGTAGATATCAAAGCAAGAAAGGTTTGTTTTAAACTTGTTAAAAAACAAAACTGCACTTAAAAGAAGTGGACTAAACTTCACACTTCATCTCGGACCCCTCACTTTTTGAAATGCTGGCTATGCCACTGCCGACAACAGGTTATATGAACAAGCACTCATACACGTTTTGAAAAATTTCCAAAGCAATCTTGAGGTCATGATTTTGTCAAGACCGCCCGTCTTGCTTACCCTCATTTTGCATCAATGGATCATGGTTTGCGATTGCCGTCGAATATTAAGATTCGCGGAAGTATCATGAGCCAAGTTGTACTAACATTGCCATAATGGGGAAATTTAGCAGCACATTTGCGAGGTTACACAATCAATACCCGATCGAAGGTCATAAAACGAGTTAAAAATATATTATAAACATATGTATATATTTCATAGACTTTATCATTTACAAACGGACTAAATAACGTGTTTTCTTTACAAACAGGGACTACATAACAGGCCTAGTATACATTACTTTTCCAAAGCGCATTCTGTAAAAAATATTGCGGCGTTCGCGAAACTTTAAATTTCACGCACGGCCGTTTGGATTCTAACATAACCATCTTTAAGTAATGACACCGAATTTCACTACTTTTGATTTTTGCGGTCAGGTTTTGTAATTTTAAGAAGTTTACGCGAGGATTCAACTGTACTCAACGTAAAACATTACAAAGGATTACAAGAAGCTTACGCGTTACTCCATGTAAGTTCGTAGAGGGGATTATACAAGTTTCAACGTGATTGCGTTGACTAACGTTTTTCTTCGTTAATCAACGTTATTAGTTGGTAATTGTACGTGCGCGGTACTGTAGATAAACAACACATTGTGCTGAATGAGGCTTATTCATGCTGATGATTTGCAGCTAAATCTTAGTGATTTGAGTGGTGTTCATTTCAAATTGTGGTTTCATGAAAAGGGATTGGATGATCAGTTTTTAATAGCTTTGGTAGTTCATTAAAAATGTTATTTTTAAATCTTATAACTTAAGACATATCTGCTTTGAGTTTTCAACTTTTTACAATAAGCCATTAATATGCTCGTGTTCATTGCCTTCATAAAATAAAAGAAAATGGAAAAAATAAAAGAATGTGTAGAAACATGATGGCAGCTGTTACCTGATAGCATCGTTTAAGCTTGTGAGGTTCGTCAAAGCCATGAGAGCCTCAAAGTTTTGCATGGCTGTGTTGTCTTGGTGCAGTAACTTCAGCAGTGGTCTCACAGCTTCATTGCACTAACAAAACAAACAAACATAAGGAAGATCTCATTTACTGCAGATTGAAGCGAACTCATTCAATAGATTACGTAAGAGTGACACCACACGTACTGGAGTTCGGAAGAGCGTGGGTCCCGATACAAATGTTTAGTTTAATCCTAATGTGCCAAATGACATCCCATGTCCCACATGACATCCCATCCCATGGCATTCCTCCCTATGTCCTACATGGCATTCCACCATATGTCCCACATGGCATCCCACCCTATAAGCCACATGGCATCCCACCCTATAAGCCACATGGCATCACACCCTATGTCCCACATGAATCCCATCCTACATGTATGTCCGACAGTAATCCCACCATATGTACCACATGACATCCCTCCCTATGTCCCACATGACATCCCTCCCTGTGTCCCACATGACATCCCACCGTATGTCCCGCATCAGTGGCGTCCCACCTGATGTCCTACATGGCATCCCACCTTATGTTCCACATTTGATCCCACCATATGTTCCACATGGTATCCCTCCAAATGACATCCTACTTTATGTCCCACCTGGCATCACATTCCATGTCCCCATACCCTATGTCCCACATAGCCTCCTACCTTATTTCATACATGGCATCGCACCCCTATCCCAAATGACATCCCATGTCCCACATGACATCCCACCCCATGTCCCACATGGCATCCCACCCCAAGTCCCAAATGACATCCCATGTCCCACATGACATCCCATCCCATGGCATTCCACCCTATGCCCTGCATGGCATTCCACCATATATCCTACATGGCATTCCACCCTAATCCACATGGCATCCCACCCCATGTCCCACATGGCATCCCGCCTCATGTCCCACATGGCATCCCACCCCAATGTCCCACACGACATCCCAAGTCTCATCCTAGCTATCACAGTCCCTGATTGAGCATACTATGTATGGAAGCAGTCCATATAATAACTTAAATGCAAATGACTTGTTGAATAAGAAAAACAGGTGGAATCAAATAATTAAGCCTGATACTAAGCCTGATATTATGCCTGATATTATGCCTGATATTATGCCTGATATTATGCCTGATATTATGCCTGACTTTTCAACATAAAGATCCAAAATTCAGTGAAAATAGACAAGTCTCTCACAATGGACCATGTATTTCAAGTTGGCTGGTACTCAAGCCAAGTAGACTGAAGCAAGTCAAAATAACATGCCGTAACGTTTCTCTTTAAGTCTACCCACACCCGACACCTGAATTTATCCTGAAAACTCAGGTATGACAATTACCAATCCAACTTCCTGTTCAGTGTATTGTGTTTCCACTCAAAACAATGATTCCCATGCACACCAGTCAAGTAGCCCAAGGCTATTTGTGTGTATAAGATTACAGAAAGCCAATGCTGAATAATCAAGTCACTTTTGTGATTGAAATCACTCATCCGTGTTAGGTGTCTTAATGTGAGAAATTCATTTTCAAACTGGTAATGAAAATAGCTGTGTACCATATGCCTGAAGTGATGTGTACATTAACTGTGATGACTGATGGACCATTTTTCCTAAAAAAAAGATATTGCTTTATAAGCTTTCTTGCTGACACTGGGAACTTCTGCTAGGAATCAACCCAATTACCTTTGAGATACAATGAGTCTCTGTGCTTTGAATATCTCTTATTCTAACTAGATGTTTTAAAATGTGATACTGGATTTTGAAGACTTATCTTTAGTTTTACAGGGGCACTTACTCTTTGACCAGGAAAGGCAACTTCAGGATTCATGGTGATAGCAATCTTAGCAAGAGCCTGAGCTGCACTGACTTTCCCCAAATCATTCCCATTATTGGCGAGCTGAATTAGTGCCTTGCCACCTCCACTCTGTACAACCAAACCACGGTTCTCAGGAAACTCAACAATGGCAAGGTATATTCTGGAAAAAGAAGACCAAAATAAGTACAGGTTGGTTTACAGTGAAAGTAATAGCTTCGAGTGAAAAAGACATGGTTTGTTCTACTCTTTTAAAGTTTAAACCTTTTCAAACTTCAATTGAGTGGATTGGAGCAGCTCCACTTCCCGGGCCTGGTCCAACATAGGTTATCAATTATTTAATCACTTAAGACCATTTCTGGTCCTGTTTGCGAGGTTTACTATTTACTTGTAATACAGAAATTGATTGAAACTCAGGTCCCATCATTATTAATATTATTATCGTTATCATTATCACTATCATTATAACTATTATCGTTGTCATTATCATTGTCGTCGTTGTCGTTATTATTATTGTTATCATTATTATTATTATATTTATCATTATTTTTCTTCTTATTATTATTATTATTAGTATTATCGTTGTTTATTGTTATTATTATCATTATTAATAATATTATTATTATTGTTATTAGATACCACATAAACAAATATTTTCATCACAATGCTCGACTGAACGGTATCAATGCCCTCTACCACTGAACGAAATAGCAAGTTATTATCTCAGCTTAAATATTTTGTATGCAAGTCTATTATTATGCAAATAGCCTACTTCATATGCACACTACACCTCACCAATAAGTATAGACAATGGTCTTCACATATATGATCATTTGTGTAAACAAAATCCCCACTCCCACTTTAATATAAGGGATATCATAGATACAAATATTTTCATTGTTATGCAAATAAGCTAATTAGTATGCACACACAACCCCAAATCATGCTCATTTGAACAGTGCCCATGTCCTCTACCCCTTTAACAAGTAACAAGTTATTATCTAAGGTTAAATATTCTATGCAAAATCTACTGTTATGCAAATAACCTAATTAATATGCACACTACACCTAACCATTAGTGTAGACAATGGATTTCACATATACCATCATTTATGTCCTCTACCCCTGTGCCAAGTTACATGAATGTACATCATTCATAACTTAAGTTATGCGCTCATGAATGTTAAACATTTTGTACGAAAGTCTATTGTGATGCAAATAACATAATTAATATGCACACTTCACCTCAATATTAAGTGTAGACAATGCTCTTCACATATATAATCATTTGTGCAAACAAAATCCCCACATCCACTTTAATTCAAGAGGTATCATAGATACGAATGTTTTTATTGTTATGCAAATAAGCTAATTAGTATGCACACACAACCCCTAAGCATGCTCACTTGAACAGTACCCCTATGCCAAGTAACGCGAATGTACACCATTCATAACTTAAGTTATGAAAACTATAACCAAAAAGTTTAGCCAAACTTTGAAATGACAAGTATTTTCATTGTTATGCAAATAATTTAATTAGTATGTACACACAACCCCCAATAATGCTAATTTGAACAGTACCCATGTCCTCTATCCCTATGCCAAGTCACATGAATGTACACCATTCATAAGTTATGAAGACTTGAACCAAAAACTTGTGTCAAAACTTTATTTCGTTGTTATGCAAATAAGCTAATTAGTATTCACACACAACCCTCCAATCATGTTCATTTGATCAATACCCATGTCCTCTACCCCTATGCCAAGTCACATGAATGTACACCATTCATAACTTAGTTATGAAAACTTTTAACCAAAACTTTCTTTACAGGATGCAGACGCTTACGCCTACGCCGGGGTAGTAGAATAGCTCTACCATTCTTCGAATAATCAAGCTATAAAGTGAGAGCGCTCCTTTTTGTATCAGATATACAGTATCATCCACAACAGATAGATCAAATTCATGCCTCCACAGCCCACAGACGACGTGAGGTCAAACATCACTTGAATATTCATATTAACCAGAAAATTGCTATACCATTGCATGCTAGATAAGCATTTGATTTCTTGGGGAAAAAAAAATATGCCATCATTTTTCGGTCTAGTGTCCCTTTAAATATGACATTTGTATTGTAAGCCTACGTGATCTGCCTATATAGCAGGTTGGAGGATTATACAATAATTTAAAGAATTTTTACTGTAAAGGACAAAACATTGTCAACATACATGTATCTAACGAACAATATGACAGAGTACGAAGAAAAAAAAAAAAACAAGTGTTGGACCAAGTGCGGCAAGTTCATCTAATTTAATTTATAAGATTTGATTCACTCAATTTTGGGAGTCGATTAAGATTTGGGGGAGTGGCAAAATATCAAAATTATCCCTAACTGTATTCTGCCATTGACCTACTGTAACCCCTTCAATATTTGTTATAAAATTTCGATAGAGTATTTGCATTGTCATGACCAAATGTATTAAACCCCATTACTGCACGAACTTGATTACTTGGTTCATTCCATTTTTACAACAGGTGAATTTCTTAACAAACCGAAAAAATGTATGTAAACTTTTCTCGTTTTTCAATTGTTTTTTTTGTTTTTTTATGCATTTGAAACAATCTAACAAGAAAATCTTATAACGAAAAAACATTAGTGTTTATATGTTGAAAGGACTTTGCACTCGCAAATGACCCTCCTAAAGTCGGCCATTCTACTCCTATCAGTCCTTTGCCCCTTGCATTAAAAACACATATAAACACTCTGCCTTCAAAATAATCTTGAATTAATATCTACCTTGAGAGTAAATCTCGACAAGGATCACTCTGGGTCTTTGCGAGCACCATCAATGAAGGGATGACATCAGCCTCCACGAGTTTCTTGACCCGAGAGATGACATACTCTCTTGTATCCTATTGGAGGAAACAACAAGAAAATTGTTTTATGGGTCACATGGTAGGGAGGGGTCGAGAGAGCTGTTATATGAGTTTGTTTGTTTGTTTGTTTGATGAGGTCTTAACGGCACCACGACAACGAAGGTCAAATTGTGCCTGAGAGGTCAGATCATTTTAGAGGTAGTAAGGAAAGAGACCAGGGGAAGAATGAGAGAAATTCAAGTACAGAAGCCAGAAAGCTGTGATCGAGAGAGGCGGTGCATGGGTAAAACTAAAAACAGAGTAGAGAGGGGGTGGAAGAGGAGGATTAAATATGGTTGTAGAGGAATGCATGCTGAAGGAAGGAGACTATTTTATCTGGAGGATTTTTTTGGAAGAACTCAGCAATTGAGTTGTGGGGAGCGAGAGAAGCTCTGGGAAGGTTGTACAGGGGGCAAGCAAGGAGAACGTGTTGGATTGTAAGGATGCAGTGGCAATTGTTACAGAGGGGTTGGGGGAACCAATAAGGAGGTGGGAGTGAGTGAGGTGGGTGTGACCAATTCTAAGACGGGTAATATGAACGTTGTCGATACGAAAGGTTGTTGATGGTGGATTTGATCGGGATTGTGGGCTGGATAACATGGAGTTTGTTATCAATTTGGAAGTTCCATAAGGTTTGCCAGCGGTCACGAACAAGAGAAGCGATAAGCGGTTTGATGTCAGAGAGGGTTTTGGGAAAAGGGAAGGGAGGAGGTTAAGGGCAAGCTTAGCGGCTGTATCAGCCCTGTCATTGCCAGGGATGCCAACATGGCTGGGTATCCAGAAGAAAAGAACACTTTTCCTGCAGAGGGTGGGAGAAAAGAGTTTCCGGAGGAGGAGGTGGCAGGTGAGGTTATCCCATTTAAGATTGAGTAATGAAGTAAGAACAGCCTTTGAGTCAGAGAAAATGGCAAAGTGACTAAGAGGAGAGTACTCAATAAAGTTGAGGGCGAGGAGAATGGCCTTAGCCTCGGCTGAAAAGATGGATGAGTGGTCAGGAAGTCTGCTACTGAGGGTGATGTCTTGGATGATGGCAGCAGCAGCTGTCTTGTTGCCTTCCTTGGAGCCATCAGTATAGATAGAGGTGTAATTTGAGAGTTGGTCTTTGATTTGGTTGTGGAGATTGATGAAGAGATTAGGGTGAGTTTGAGTTTTGTTATAAGTGGAGAGGTCTAGGTGGACAGAAGGAAGGGGGGTGGCCCAAGGCGGAAAAGTGGGCCTGGAATAGGTGCCGAGAGTGGCGGGGTTGATGCCAAGTTGAAAGAGGTCTGATTTAATGCGTAAGCTGAAGGGGGCGATAGGGTTTTAGTCCTATCAAAGAGGGAGGAGAAATTGGGGTACCTAATGAGGTTGTAAACAGGGTTCTGAGTGTTGGTGAGGACTCTAAAAGCATAGGAGAGGCTAAGCTTTTTACATCTAAGTAGAAAGGGGGTTCGTTGGCTTCAACATGAAGGCTAGTGATTGGGGAGGTCCTGTAGGCTCTAGACAAAGCCTGAGGGCTTCATTTTGGATGGTGTTAATGTGGTTGAGGTATGAGTTGTGAGCGACACAGTAAACAATATTGCCATAGTCAAGCTTGCACGAATGGTGAGCCTGAAAATTTTGAGGAGAGCATATGCGGTTCGCTCCCCAAGTAGTGTTGGAGAGCAGTCGGAGGAGGTTGAGGGAGCTATTGCATTTTAGTTTCAGGTTGGTGATGTGTGGCTTGTAGGTGAGCTTGGGGTCTAGAGTTAGACCAAGGAACTTTGTGTTTTCAACTTTAGGGATGCGATTCCCATTGAGCACAAAGTTCGGGTTGGGGTGGAGGTTGTTGAAATGACAAAAGTGCATGCAGACTGTCTTGTCTTTGGAGAATCTAAAACCGTTATTGTTGCTCCAGACTTGCAGCTGATTGAGGCTGGTTTGAAGCCTATTTTCAACAATAGGAAAGCTAGGGGAGGAGTAGAAGATGGTGAAGTCATCCACGTAGAGGGTACGTTTGATGCTGGGGCCAAGGTCATTCCCGATGTCATTAATGCTCAGGTTGAAGAGAGTGGGGGAGAGGATGCTGCCTTGGGGGACGCCCTCTTCTTGGGGTACGGCTTGGAGAGGGTGTGGCCAATACGAACTTGGAACTGCCTGGGTGAGAGGAAGTTTTGAATAAAGATGGGGAGGTGGCCTCTGAGGCCAATGGTGTGAAGTTTCCGGTAATGCCGTATTTCCAAGTAGTGTCGAAAGCTTTCTCGAGGTCAAAAAAGATGGCAATGAGGTGTTCCTTTTTGCAAAGGATTCCCGGATAGCGGTGTCGAGCGTAATTAACTGGTCTAGGTATTGCGACGTTTTGGAAGCCGCTTTGGTGAGGAGAGAGGATTCTGTTGGTCTCGAGGAACCAGTTTAGTCTCTGATTAATGATCTTTTCCATAATTTTACAGAGACAGCAAGTAAGGGCGATGGGTCGGTAGCTGGTGGGGTCGGTGCTATCCTTCCCGGTTTAAGGACGGGATGACAATAGCTGTCCTCCAGATAGGGGAAAGGAGTGTGAGGACCAAATGTGGTTGAAGATGGTGAGTAGGGTAGTGGTGGCTTTGATGGGGAGGTGTTTCAGAAACTGATAGGGGATGTTATCTGGGCCCTTGGAGGTGCAGCCAGCGTCGCTGATGGCTTGGTTTAATTCAGAAAGGGTGAGAGGGGTGTTGTAGCTTTCGGAGTTGTCAGAGGAAAAGTGATTCTCCGGGCTTCATCGCAAGCTTTTTTGATTTTGAAAGCATTGGAGTAGTTGGTCGAGGCCGAGATGTTGCTGAAAGAGGCGGCGAGGTGGTCAACGATGTCTTTTTTTATGCGGTGAGAAGGTCTCCATTCCAAGAGAGATGGGAGATGGAAGATTTGCCTACTCTGCCGTGGAAGCTGTTAACCATTTTCCAAATCTTCTTAGTGGGGTGTTGGTGGTGAGAGAAGAGATAAAGTTGTTCCAAGTGTTGGTTTTACTGTCCTTGATAGTGCGTCTGGCCTTGCACGGCTGATGCGAAAGAGGTTAAGGTTATGGGTGGTCGGGTTAGTTTTAAAGTTCCTGAGGGCTCTTTTCCTGTTCTTGATGGCGGTTTTGCAGTCATCTGAGAACCAGGGGTTGGGGGATGATTTGGGGTTTGGAGGTTTTGGGAATTGAGCAGGTGGCGATGTTGATAAGGATATTACTGAAGTTAGACATGGGATCCTCATCCTCGAGAAGATGGGGGGGAGAGGTGTGAGTCACAGAGGGTTTCAAAAGGGACCAGTCAGCCTTGTCGAGGTTCCAGTTGGGGGTGTGCTCAGTGGGGATTTGAAGATTGGAGTGTATAAGAAGAGGGTAATGATCACTACCACAGAGGTCAGCAGTGACTCTCCAACTAAAGTCAGGGAGGAGGTTAGGGGAACAGATAGACAGGTCAATACAGGTGAGAGAGCCTGTGGCAGGATGAAGGTAGGTCGGGGAGTTAGTGTTCAGTAAGGACAGGCTTTGCTGACGGAGAGCGTTTTCGATGAACTTGCCTCTAGGGGTGGTGGTATTAGAGCCCCACAGAGGGTTGTGAGCGTTGAAGTCACCAAGAAGGATGAAGGGGGTGGGAAGCTGAGAGATGAGGTTGTTAAGGCTGGTTGGTTGAATGTTGGTGTTGGGAGGGAGATAGATATTGCAGAGAGTGAAAGTTTTGTGGAGGGAGATAGAAATACAGATGGCCTGAAGGTCGGTGTGCACACGAACAGGGCTGTGTGGGATATCGTGTCTAACGAGAATGGAGACGCCACCACAGGCCCTGTCAGCATCCACTTGATGAGAGGGCAGATGATATGATATGAAATATGGAATTTATATGGCACATCATCTAGAACTATTCAAATGCGCTCTACAACTAACAGATTAGTTCTCCAGCTCCTATGGGGCGCACATGAACTTAGTACTTGAAAGGGAAAGTGAATGAACACCGCATTTTCACGCTTCTCTTCTCGAATAGTGTTCAGAGAACCAGGCAGGGGTGACTCTCCTGCCGTCGAGCCTGACAGCTTAACGTCCCCTCCCAAGGACAGTGTGTGCCATTCAACCATTGTCACTTTTCTCAACAGCTGAATGAGTGGGGACTGCAGACAAAATACCTCCGCTTAGATGTTTGGCGTATCTGTCTGCATACAGTAGCTGTGGACACATCGAGTTAGACCTGACCGAGGCTTGAACCCAGGACCTCCAGCGTCTCTGCCAACTGAGCTACCCTTCTCCATAGGGAAGAAACAAGAACAAAGAAAATGTGGTATGGAGACTAAAGTTCTATGGTTTAGTTTTGGTTTAAATTAATATTTTTAGACACATGCCACGGAAAGCACACATAAGTCACATTGACTTGTTTTCAGTGTGAACCCAATGAATTGGACCCAGGATGGAAAGTGTATGAACACCGGGTTAACACCCTGCTCTTTACGAGAAGTGTTCAGAGAACCAGACAGGGGGTGTAATTTCTACCATCGGGACTGATGACTTTACGTCCCCTCCGAAGGCTGGTGAGTCAACAATTAGCCGTTTTTCCAAAAGGTCGGGTGGGGGAGAAGGTGTAAAGCTGAAGACAAACTTCTGCACATGTCTGCATATATCATTCAGCATATCTGGGGGGGGAAAATCGCTGGTAAAATTGACATTGGACCGCCACCTGGGACCTCCAGCATGTCAGTTGTATGCTCAGCCGACTGGGTTACCTGCCTCCCTATGAAACTGGGTGTGCAACTGATTGCTAAAATGCTGGAATTCGGTTGAAGTTTAGTATGAATTGTTGAGAGAGATACCAAGACAGCATCAGAACTTGAAGAAGTTTGAAATTATATTTTTTGGGGAAGTACATCTAATTTCACTGCATTTTTTTAGTCTTAGCACCGCAAGAACCTCCATGTATGACTTTTAGGCTCGGATAAAAGCAATAACAAAACCCACCACAGAAAACTCAGTGATTTTATTCATCAGTAATCACATATCTTTATTATCTGTGAACAAGCAACACAGTTTATGCACTTGTCAATTGTGTGACTCACCCTACACCCCTGGACAAGGTGAGTCATTGTACCAAAGTGGGTGACCACACCATGTACATCGACACACCCTCAGTCACTTAGGTGACAAGACATTTTTTTCTGAAATGACTTACCCCAAATCACTCACCTCTGTAAAAAGTCAATAGGTCTGAAGTAAATTGACTCACTCTGGTGACTGACAATTTGGTACATTGACGCACATGTGAGTCACTGTTTCAGATTCAATGACTCACATTTGACTGACATTGCTAGAGGTGTAGTAGTGGTGATTCATACATCTGACCAGTGCATTATTGTCAAGAGCCAGCTAGGGTTACTACTAAATGGCCAGATCTTACATGTAATCTGAGGCCAGAGGATTAAATTGGATTTTGAAAATTATTGATACTGTTGGGTTTAAGTGCAATAGACTGAAAATTTATAGCCAGAATGATTTATCATGGGAAAGGTTCAACATGGACAAAACTGCAAATCAAATTTGTGATGAAAAATGTGCCTACCATGGGATGTTCCTCTGGCACATGCTGTTTTGCATATTTGGCAAGCTGCACCATCTCCTCATCAAACTTACGGTCATCGTACATGTTGGTAAGATTCACAAAAATAGAGAGGATACCGTACACGGCGGATTCATCTACAGTCTGGTGGTACAATAAAACAAATACATCTTTATGGTCAATTATACAATATTTCTGAAACAAAGGAGATGGAATTCTGAGTAAAACGGTAATACTCCATAATTCATGGCATAAGGGTGTTTCAGCTGACGTCATGAGGTCACATGACTTTGTTTACATCGCCATTTTGTAGGGCAGTCTGCCGTCTGCTGTACACTTATATATGCTTGCATGTTGTTATCTAAGATTACTTTTGTAAGTTTGTTTTGTTTGTTTGTTTGAGGAGGGCTTAACAGCACCACAACAACAAGGATCAAATTGTGCCTGAGAGGTTAGATCATTCCAGAGGTAGGAAAAAAAGAAAATAGGGGAAGATTGGGAGAAACATGGAAACTTAAAGCCAGAAAGGTGGGATCGAGAGAGGAAGTGCATGGGTGAAGAAAGGGGCAAAAGTAGAGAGGGGGTGGAAGAGGAGGATTAATATGGTTGTAGAGGGAAGTATGATGAAGGAAGGAGATACTTTTATTCAGAGAGTTTTTCTGGAAGAGCTCCGCTATTGAGTTGTGGGGAGCGAGGGAAGCTCTGGGAAGGTTGTACAGGGGGCAAGCAAGGAGGATGTAGTGGACTGTGAGGGTGCAATGGCAATTGCTGCAGAGGGGTGGGGGGAGCCAATAAGGAGGTGGGAGTGAGTGATGTGGGTGTGACCTATACTAATGCAGGTAATGTTAATGTTGTCGACACGGGAGAGATTGTGTACGGTGGGTTTGATCGGAATGGTGGGCTGGATGACGTGGAGTTTGTTATCAATTTGGGAGTCCCATGAGGTTTGCTAACGGCCACGAATAAGGGAAGCAATAAGCGGTTTGATGTCAGGAAAGGTTTTAGGAAAAGGAGTATGGGGAGGTTGAGGGCAAACTTAGCGGCTGCATCTGCTCTGTCATTGCCAGGGATGCCAACATGGCTGGGTATCTAGAAGAAAATAATACTTTTCCTGCAAAGGAGGGGGAGAGGCGGCGAAGGTTTATGGAGGAGGAGGTGGGATGTGGGGTTATCAGATTTAAGATTAGAGTAAAAAAGTAAGGACAGCCTTAATTAGAGTCAGGGAAGATGGCAAATTGGCTGAGCGGGGAGTACCCAATAAAGTTGAGAGCGAGGAAGATGGCCTTGGCCTCGGCCGAGAAGATGGACGAGTAGTTGGGAAGCCTCCTACTGAGCGTGATGTCTTGTATGACAGCAGCAGCAGCTGTCTTGTCACCTTTCTTGGAGCCATCAGTATAGATGGAGGTGTAGTTTGAGAGTTGATCTTTGATTTGGTTGTGGAGGTTGATAAAGAGGTTAGGGTGGGTTTGGGCTATGTGATTAATGGAGAGGCCCAGTTAGATATAAGGGAGGGGTGTGGCCCAGGGAGGAAAAGTGGGACAGGAGAAGGTGCCAAGAGTGCCGGGGTTCCGATGCTGAGATGGTGGAGGTCTGGTTTGATGCGTAAGCTAAAGGGAGGGGATAAGGTTTTAGTCCTATCAAAGAGGGTGGAGAAATTGGGGTACCTAATGAGGTTGTAAACAGGGTTCTAGGTGTTGGTAAGGGCTCTAAAAGCATAGGAGATGCTACGCTTTCTACATCTTAGCAGAAAGGGGGCTTCAATGTAACGACTAGTGATGGGGGAGGTCCTGCAGGCACCCAGACAAAGCCTGAGGGCTTCATTTTTGATGGTGTTGATGTGGTTGAGGTAAGAGTTGTGAGCGGCACAGTAGACAATATTTCCGTAGTCGAGCATGGCACGAATAGTGATCCTGAAAATTTTGAGGAGGGCATGGCGGTTCACACCCCAAGTGGTATTGGAGAGAAGGCAGAGAATGTTGAGGGGGCTGTTGCATTTCTTTCAGGTTGGTGATGTTTGTTTGTAGGAAAACTTAAGGTTTAGGGTTAAACACAGGAACTTAGTGTGGTCAACTTTAAGGATGCGATTGCCATAGAGCACGAGGTTTGGGTTGGGGTAGAGGTTGTCTTGTCTTTGGATAATTTAAAACTGTTATTGTTGAACCAGTCTTGCAGCCGGTTGAGGCTGACTTGGAGCCTATTTTTGACAAGAGGAAAGCTAGGGGAGAAGTAGAAGATGGCGAAGTCGTCCACGTTTGATGTTGGGGCCAAGATTGTTGGCGATGTACTTAATGCTCAGGTTGAAGAGTGCGGGAGAAGATGCTGCCTTGGGGGACACCCTCTTTTTGGAGGTAGGCGTTGGAGAGGGAGTGGCCAATATGAACTTGGAACTGCCTGGGTAAGAGGAGTTTTGAATAAAGATGGGGAGGTGGCCTCTGAGGCTGATGACGTAAAGTTTGCGGGTAATGCCGTATTTCCAAGTAGTGTCAAAACTTTTCTCGAGGTCTAGAAAAATGGCAATGAGGTGTTCCTTTTTTGCAAAGGATTCCCGGATAGCGGTGTCGAGCTTATAACTGGTCCAGGGTATTGCAACGTTTCCTACGCTGCTTTGGTGAGGAGAGAGGATTCTGTTGGTCTCAAGGAACCAGTTTAGTCTCTGGTTAATTATCCTTTCTATAATTTTACAGAGACAGCAGGTGAGGACAATGGGCTAGTAGCTGGAGAGGTCGATACTGTCCTTCCCCAGTTTGGGGACGGGGGTAATAGCTGTCCTCCAGTTAGGGGGAAAGGAGTGTGAGGACCAAATGTGGTTGAGGATGGTGAGTTAGGGGGAAAGGAGTGTGAGGACCAAATGTGGCTGAGGATGGTGAATAGGGTAGTGGTGTCCTAGTTGGGGAGGCAGGGAACTAGTAGGTGATGTTATCTGGGCCCTTGGAGGTGCAGCCAGCATCGTGGATGATTTGGTTTCATTCAGAAAGAGTGAGAGAGGTGATGAAGCTTTCGGTCTTGTTGGAGGGAAAGGTGATACTCCGGGCTTCATAGCAAGCTTTTTTGGCTTTGAAAGCATTGGGGTAATTGGCAGAGGACGAGATGTTGTTGAAAGAGGTGGCGACGTGGTTAATGATGTCCTTTTTCACAGTGAGAAGGTTACCATTCGGGGAGAGATGGGAGACTTGCCCATCCTGCCATGAAAGCTGTTAATCATTCTCTAAATCTTCTTAGTAGGGGTGTTGGTGGTTAGAGAAGAGATGAAGTTGTTCCAAGTGATAGTGCGCCAGGCTTTGGCATGGCTGATGCGAAAGAGGTTGAGGTTGTGGGTGGTCGGGTTAGTTTTGAAGTTCCTCAGGGCCTTTTTTCTGTTTTTGATGGCGGTTTTGCAGTCATCAAAAGGGCACCTTTTGCTCTCCTTACTTTAGGGCAAGGGTAATCAATTATCATTTTTTCATTTGCCATCATTTCACAACAGCCTCAGGCAGTGGGCCAATCGCATGACAAAACATGACAAACTGAATACAAACAAGCTGAGAGCGTGCACGATAAGAAAGATATATCCCACATGTGACCGGTTCTTTTATCAGCCTTCCTTTGACAAGCTGCAAGTCTGCACATTTTATAACGGAATTAAAGATAACATTTTGCTTGATAAGCTGCTACAGTATGTTATAGTGCACAGATCTGCCTAGAAAAAACCCAAAATAATTAAGTGTTTTGGGATTTTTACCAATCTCTTTCAGATTTTTTTCCCCGCTACGACTATTATTCGTGGGCCAGAATGGATTGTCTGGCGGGCCTAAGAATCACCACTTTAGGGCAATGGGCAGTGCTATGTTACTATATATACTAAATTCATTCGGATTGCGCTGAGCAAAATCCGAATTTTGGAATCATTTATAGGGAGATTTGGAATGCAAAAGTCCTTCAAACTACGCACTAATACAAAATGTTGTTGCATACATGGATTAATCTAAGTAAGGCAAACATGACAACACAGCAAAATGTCAAATAAACGCTTAGGATTAGATAAATGCAAAAATCTGAACGTATCTGAACAAAAATCTGGATTTGGGCTAGCCTTGCTTAAGCTCATAATCCATTAAAGGGATGTTGAGCTTATAAGATAAACTTGATGGACAACTGTACAGTATCCTTGAAAAAGCGCACCCACCTTTGCAAATTCAATAATGGTCTTAAGAGTTTTCTTGTCATTTATGATATCCTCCTTAACGTCCGCATCAAGAGACAGGTACGCAAGAGCCTCTGCTGCCCACTTCTTCAAGTCTTTATCCATCTTGGAGTTTAACAGAAACCTGGAGAAAGCAAAATCCATTCAAACTTAGTAGTCACCTATAAATAGATTCCAGTATCAATGATAGGTTTAATAGTCATACATGTCAATCTTCTTGCACAGAACATAACAAGGCAACGCAGAAACAAAACAAATTCCCCCAAGGCTGATAACATGCCTTGCGCACATATTTCTAATGACTGTTGTCCTCTTACCTACCTCCCATTCACTTTAAAATCTCCATCTGAATTTAGCATCCACTTTCCACTATATCTCTCATTTCTCACCAATTTCTCCATCTCCCTCTCATATTGAAATTTTCTATCATTCATTCTTTCTTCTATAATCCCCATCCCTCCTCCTACCACCCCAAACTTTTCTACCCACCACCAAACAGTCCTAATCCAAATCCAGCTACTCTACATCTATCCATGTACCATGTAATCTCATCACTCTCGACTTTCTTGAAGACGATTGGCATGAAGCAATATTTTTCCTTAGGAGAAATTTGCTGTCAATCATTCACAGTTAATGCACACATCAACTCAGGCATATGATACACAGCTATTTTAATCATCAGTTCGCAAACAAATTTCTCCCACTAAGACACCTAATACGCATGAGTGATTCCAATCACAAAAATGCCCTGATTACTCAGCACTGGTTTTCTGTAATCCTATACACACAAATAACCCTAAGCTACTCGGCTGTGGTGTGCATGGGAATGGTAGATAAACTATTATTGTTTGGAGTGGAAACACAATACACTGAACAGGAAGTTGGGTTGGTAATTGTCACACCTGAGTTTTTAGGATTAACTCAGGTGTCAGGTGCAGGTAGGCTTAAAGAGAAACTTTTCGGCATGGACTGGTGGGGTTTACAGGCATCAAAGCCACATGGTCAAGTTATGCCAGAAAGATTAAATTATATCAGAAAATAACACTGGAGGTCAGATGCCATTGTAGTAGTTGAGTTGATGAAGGAAGGAGATAATTTTCTTGGGTGGCTTGTTGTGGAAGAGATATCAGTGATGGTGTTGAAGGAGTTGTGGAATGCTCTGGGAAAGGATAAGGAAGGGTGTAAATCTATGAGAATGTGTTCAAATATCAGTTGATCATAACAGATACTGCAAAGTGGTGGGGGAGGGACCTTTAAGAATGTGGAAGACGTGAGCAAGACCGATTCTGAGGCACCTGGGTGATGGTCAGGGCATAAATTACCTCTTTACTTCTTTGCAAAGCTTGAGCGTAGAACCCTCAGCAAATGCTCTGATACTGTAGTCACTTCCGCCATATGATCCCATCTTACAAAGTCCCACAAGAGCTCTTATCTTGATGTGTTGATCCTTGGACGTATACAAATCTTTCAAGATTTCGACACTCGCCTGCAACACACCGGTGCACTTCTCCTTTTTACTTGCAGCGCAGATAATAGCTTCCAGAGCAACTTTCTATAAATGTGTCAAACAAATTTTAGTGCTTTCATGATATGTCAATCATTGTGACATCATGATATTGATTTTTCCACGATATCAAAAATACCAATTTTTCCACAATATCAAAAATACTATGTTTAACATGGAAAGTCATATATTGCTTAAAATACAGAGGAGGTTTTTAAAGTTTTTAAGAGAACTATTCACACCCTAACAGGTTAGGTTTAGGCTCTATAACATCCCTGTATGTTGAGCAACATATCGTGATATGCCATTGTCACATTGAAACTGCATATATTATAACAAAAAGTTGTTAAACAAAATTTCAGACATTTCAAATGAATATGATTTAAAAAAAATATTTGCAGTAAATCTGATTCTTCTAGGCTTCCTTTCCTTACATTTCCAATTCTTATTGGAAAAGTTAGATCTGCATGCTGAAAACCTAAGCAGTTTTCAAAAATGAATGATCGTATTATATGTAAGCAATATGGTGATATGTCTCGATATTTTTGTCCAAGGTTATCGATATCTGATTTAGCCATATCACCACAGCCCTAAAAACAATTAATTTTGGTTTCATTTCAGAAAACATTTTCTTAGGCATAGATGAAGTTTTATGGATATTTGAAGGAAATGATTTCCTAATTTCCTAAAGAAGCTAAATCCATCTGAGCCATTAAGCCCATAGAGGGCCAGTGCTTTTCCCCGGTTTCCATGGCACAAGCGGCTGAGAGTACTATACATGTACATAACTCCCCCTGGATGGGATGCCAATCTGCCTGCACCTCCTAATTTCCTAAGAATGTTCTGCAAAACCGTGGGTAGTGCGAAAGAAAAGGAATAATTTGTTTTAATTTCCAAAATATATAGCATCAAAAAAGTTTAGCTTTTTTATATGACTTACATTACACTTAGGGTATGAATAAAAACATGATAAAAACAGGTTTAAAAAGTGGTCCCTGAATCGCACTGATTGTCATGCAGGATAAAACCCAATCAAATTTGTCGGACGAGTTTAGCCCAACGTGATTTCTTTAGTACTTCGACCAATCAAAAGCTGGTGGAACTTTTCCTTCGTTTCCCAAGCAATCAGGTGCAGGTTTGAGAAAATGTAAGCAGCAATACTATGCGCGCGTATTTCCTTCATTTATAACACACGTATAATACGTGTGCTTGAAAATATTTTTTTGTACGCTTGGTCCCATACAGTGCGTGAATTGTGCAGACGGCCAAAATTCCTCCAGTATATGATTGATCTATTATGTAAACGTGAATCTTGGCCATGGGTCATTATTTAAATTAGTTATCCAGAAAATGATGTTTAGATTTGAAAAGGTCTATAGGTTTTGTCTATGAACTAAACATCTATAAATTATCACAATGGTGTAAAAGCAGTTTTATGTAAGTTTAACATTACATACCTTTCATTCATTTCTCACACAAAACGAGGTTGTAATTCGATTTTTCTAAAAAAACAAATTTACACTATTTACAACTTGAAAACATTGCAATGTAGAATCTATTCCTACACCAAAGTTTATTGTTTTATTACTCAAAGGAGAATTATCTGTAAACCATTTAACTTGTGACTGTCATGATTAAAGCAACCTCTAACACGATCAATAAAATCAAAACTGATCTGCCGCCACCCACACTACCTACCTGATGTAATGTTTCCGAGCTTGATGCCATGGCAACCATGACCTCTATCACTCCTTCACCGTTAAGTAACTTGCTTCCACCATCAAACGGACCCTGAAGAATGGCTGTCAGTGCAGATATGGCCTCCATGTTACTCTCCATGGTGTTAACTCGAAACTTGTCACTAGGTATGGGAGAGAAAAAAGAGGGGAAGATTATGAGTCATCTGAAATGTGTATTTATGTCTGGCACGGTTCTGTCACGTATTGGATTGTATGAACACTATTTTGATTCACAAGGTCGGAAATGAGACCTGAGGTCATCAGACCGCATAGCAACCGTGCGCATTTACTCCGCATTGGGGGTGAAAACAGAGCAATCAGCTGTTTGTTTACATGCCATACGAACCGCACGCAGTAAACGCATACGGACTTGCCCACATGTATCGCGCAAAGGTTTGTTTTCACTCCAGAAAATGACGTCATCTCCCGGATATGACGTAACACCAACCGAGTGAAAAGAAATAGCAGATTGCGATTTAAATAAGCTCCAAAAAATGCAAAACATTGCAGCAAAGACGATCCAAAATATACAGAAATATGACAGTAATAGAGAAAGCCTTAAAACACTACATTGGCTTCCGATTAAATCACAAATTCAGCATTAAGTTACTTACTCACTCTGGTATATAAATGTTTGAACAATAAGTCACTGCAGTATATTAAAGATGTTAGTGGAATTGCCAAGAAATGATCAAGATACAAGATCAAATAACATATACAAAAGGCTTCTGATTCCATTTGCTAGACGTAAGACATTTATTTGCTGGTCGCTCTTTTGGAGTTGTGGGCCCGACATGCTGGAACACCTTCCCAATGACATTAAGTCTCCATCTGTTGATTCATTGAAGTCCAAATTAAAAATAAACCTGTTTGATAAGTTTGAATGATCCTATTTAACAAACATGAAGCAATATCTTTCCTTAGGAAAAATAGTCCGTCAATCATTCACAGTTAATGCACAAATCACCTCAGGCATATGATACACAGCTATTTTATCACCAGTTTGAAAACAAATTTCTCCCACTAAGTCACCTGACACGGATAAGTGATTTCAATCAAAAAAGTGCCCTGTGTCATAGCTTTCACACAAATAATCTTGGGCTACTTGGCTGTGGTGTGCATGGCAATGGCAGATAAACAATCATTCTATGGGGGTTTCTGCACATTTCTGATAATGCTTGTCCAAGATTCTTTTTAGAATATGAAAGCATTTTCATTCAATATTAAAGAAGAACTAGACCGAGAAATGAGGGTGCATTTTTAGGGTTCCCCCAAAAATCAAATGCTTATCTTGCACAAAACGGTATAGCAATTTTCTGCTTAATATGAATATTTAAGTGACTTTTGCCCTCACATTGTAGGTGGGCTATAGAGGCAAGAAGTTTATCGATCTGTTGTGGATAATATATCTGTGAAATTTTCAAAACGACCACCTTTACTTTTCGGTCTAGTGCTCCTTTAGCTATTATGAGAATAGGAGAGCTGTTTGCCCACCTCAAGCTCTGATAGTATGGCCAACAAATTTCCAATCAATAATTAAAATACACACTCTCAAGGTGATGCTTCAGAACAATAAGCAAAATCCTGTTTATTCTAGTGATTAGCAAGAGGTTGTATGATTGTATTCAACTTGTAGTTACAATCGCATTCAATAATAAATTGTGGAGTAGATCCTGCATATTTGTCATACATACTTTATCATTAAAAGGGGTTTCCTTGATCCTTGAAAGTACAGTAGGTTATCTCAAGGACTATGTATTTAAGGATTTGTAAGAATAAAACCTGTTGCTCATATACTTTACAACTGCTCAATTTAAAGAAATGCTGGTGAAGAATAAAAACACAAAATTTTACATCAGAAAATTCAAGTTTGCTCTTTCTATGGTAACAAATTTACACAAAAATTTGCATTTTTTTTCCTTCTAGTATTCTAAGGTAAGAAATTTACACGAAAATTTGCATATTTCTTTTTAGTATTCTAAGCTAACAAATTTACACAAAAATTTGCATTTTTTCTGGTATTCTAATGTAACAAATTTACACAAAAATTTACATTATTTTTCTAGTATTCTAAGCTAACAATTTCACACGAAAATTGGCATATTTTTCTAGTATTCTAAGGTAACAAATTTACGAAAAATGGCATATTTTTTCTAGTATTCTAATGTAACAAATTTACACAAAAATTGGCATATTTTTTCTGTATTTTAAGCTAACAAATTTACACAAAAATTTACATATTTTTTCTAGTATTCTAATGTAACAAATTTACACGTAAATTTGCATATTTTTTTCTTCTAGCATTCTAATGTAACAAATTTACACGAAAATTTTCATATTTTTCTAGTATTCTAAGCTAACAAATTTACACGAAAATTTGCATATTTTTCTAGTATTCTAAGCTAACAAATTTACACGAAAATTGTTTTCTTTCTAGTAAGGCCTTTTAATTGGAGAAGAAATGTTAAAGATTAATTTTGATTTATGTAAAAATTGATCAAACTTCCAGGCCCCTGTTGTACATCCAATTTCTTTCTCTGTCACAATAAATTCAATGAGTATTTTGATAATAGCAAAGACTTCATCAATCCTAAAAAGACCTTATATGATCAGTTTATTCTGCATAATCACATTAACATTTGCATAGATTACAGTCAAGTATTAACAAGAATTCCATACTTGGTATGAAATACTAATAACTACAAAATACTAATAACTACGAAATACTAATAACTATGAAATATTAATAACTATGAATACTAATTAACTACCTTAAATCTTATTCTAATGATATTTTTAAGGAATTCACAGTTTTCCAACAACAGTGAAATAAAACTTTCAAATTCTGTTCAAAAGATGCACTCTGTTATATCAATATTTCCACCTATCTTTTCATGTACGGTAGGTACAGTAGGTAAATTAGGTATTTCATAATCCTTTCTAAACAATTAATGTTTATAGAGATGTCTGCAGTCGTGATAAACCATTTGAACTGGTGAATACAGACCCACCATGGATTGAACTGTGATTTCAAGCATGCCAAGCTGATGCTACTGTACCAGCGCTTAGACCATGAAGGCCATCTTTCTTTTCAAAATTGATACATGAAACGAACTTGGAACATGAACCCAACTTAGCACATGAATCCAATTAGAACAAGGATGTAACTTGGAACATAAACACAACTTCTGGCACATAAATCCAAT